>PVJX010012682.1:0-49671 GCA_004027295.1 Dolichotis patagonum
TCTTTTTTCTCCATTAATTTCTAGAGAGAGTTTTGCAGGATACATCAATCTGGGCTGGAGATTGTTCTCCTTCAGCACTTGAATTACTTTACTCCAAGCTCTTCTTGACCTGATGGTCTGTATCGAGAAGTCTGCCGTGATTTTGATGGGTTTTCCTTTATAGGTGATCTGTTTCTTTTCTCTGATGGCTTTTAATATTGTGTTCTTATATTGAATTTCTGGGATCTTGATTATTATGTGTCTAGGTATAGCTCTGTTTTGGTTGTAGGTGGCTGGAGTTCTGTATGCTTCATACATCTGCATATCATTTCCTTTTTCTATGCTTGGGAAATTTTCCTTAATGATTTCTGTGAATAGCCTTTGCAATTTTTCTGTTTTGACTCCTGCTTCTTCATTCACATGCTTTATTCTTAAGGTATAGATCCTCTTGTTTGTCTCTAGCCTTCCAATTGTTACTGCCTGCTCCCTTGTTATTTTTAATAAATCTTCCCTTTCATGATCACACATTGCAAGCGTGTTTTCAATTTTTGATAGTCTATCTTTGGTTTCTTAGAAGCAGTTTTGCCAGCTTTCTATGTATTCTTTAGTTTCCTGATAATCTCTTTGAATTTGCTTCATGAATTCTAGGTTTTTCTTGTTTTCTTCATTAAACGTTTCTCTCCTTCTGTGTTCCTCCATTCTTCTGTCTGTGTCTTCTTGAGAGGTGCCCAGCCTTTCTTTTATTAATTTACTTATCTCTTGTTTAATTTGAATTAATATTTCAGTTTTGATCCCGCTTACAAGATCCTGAAGATATCTCTTTACGTCTGCTACCACTGTGTTTGATGTTGCATGCATGTTTGCTGCCCTCAATCTCTTTTGTATTTACCTCTCCTGGATCAATGTTCTCAGGGTTGCGGGCTGGGGGTTTTTTCTTATTTCTCCCTTTCATCATGTTTTTGGTTCCTTCCATACAAGTGTACAGTGTAATTCCCAGCCCCTTTGCTTATTGGTTAAGGCTCCTCTGGAGCACGCTGGCTAGGGGCTTCTGCCCTCTGCCGGTCGCTATCAGAGAGTGAAATTCAATCAAGTGCAGTGTGCGCTGGCTCCTCTCCTCCGGGCCAGTCAACCTTTGCAGGCCTTCACTGTGTCAGTGTGTGGCTGTGTTCAGAGAACTAGTTTGTAGCAACCCACTGGGTCCCAGCCAGGAGCATGGCCCAATCCAAGCAGATTCCACCAATCTGCTTGGCAAGGGGAGCAACCAAGGAAGTCACTTCCTTATGGAGTTAGGGCTCTCCTGCCCAAATCCAACATGTCTTCCAGTTGGTTTCCCCTTTCCCATGGGAGAGTCTTATTTCCATCACTCACTGTGTGTTGATGCCGGTCCCTGAGAACTGCTGGGCTCCCAGACCTCCGACTTCAGCGTGGCTGCGGCGCAAATTCATGGTGCCTCTGGGTGGGTCATGTGCGGGGCCGGGGCCGGGTAAGCCGCACGCAGGGACATTCAGCTCCATGCTTTGGCCGCTCAAGCCAGTCGCATCGACGCAGTTCAGTCGGTCAGGTCGCTCTCAGGCAGGAATTCAGGCGGCTCGAGGAGGGCACCGTGCTTGCTGATATTAGCTTCACTAATGGTAGCTCCGGGACTTCATTTTGAGTGGTTTTTTTAACTTTAGTTTCTTCCTGGGTTGAGAGAGTCCATCTCTCTCTGTTTGGGTCTCTCCAGGGTGTTAAATTCTGGCATTTAAGCTGTCTCTCTCAGAGAGGATCTCTCTCCTGCTACCTACCGGTCCGCCACCTTTGGAAACCTCCTCTAATTCTTTATTTTCAAGTTGTGCTTGTCAGGGGTTTGCCTAATTTCATTAGTCTTAAGGAGTCAGGTTTAATTCTCATTTATTATGTCTAGCATTCTATAATTAATCAATTCCTCTTCTTATCTCTGTTGTTTCCTTAAGTTTCCTTGTGTTTCTCTAGCTTCTTTAGCTAAGCATTCAGTCCATTTTTTTTACTTGATTGCTCAATAATAAGAGCTCCCACCAATTTGCTTTTACATACAATTTTGTCCACATTAGTTAAGTTTTGGTAAGTTATTTCCTCCTCATCAATACTTCTTAATAGCGTACTGCTTTGATTTCCTCTAAGAGTTAGTATTTAGAAGAGTATTTTAAATATTCCAAGGAGTTTACATTTTGTTTATCCTTTTTATTAATAATTTCTGTATATATTCATAATGGCCAGAGAATGTCCCTAGTATAATTTCTTCTTCCTTAGTTTATTACAGGAGTCCTTATGTCTAATATTTCATCCATTTTATAAATGACCATAAGAAACCATTATGGAGGGCTTACTATTTGATATGCAATATTCTAAACATTTTATATGTCTCACCACGAATCCTCAGAACAATTCTACACCACAGGTGAGGAAATTAAAGTGAAAGAATGTTGTCAACTAATTTTTCTAACAAGTGGCTGAAGTTATACTCAAATATAGTGAGTTTGACTGTAAGGCCATGATCTTACCCTAAGATGGTGAATGTTCCAAGAACAATTAAAAAAATATCTTGTTTACAGAGTATTTTTGTATTTTGGATAAATTTACTGAATATTCTGGCCATTATTTAACATAAACTTTTCTTGTCTCGGATGGCTTTCCTTATGGAGACACCCATCTGTCCGAGTTGACAGATTCGTAAAAGTCCCTTAAGGATTTAATTGCATGTTTCTTCTCATAGACCTGATATCCAGGCAACTGTAGAAAATCGCCAAAACTGTTTACAAATAAGGGAGCAGTGGCTTTTACCAGACTTCAGAGAAGGTAGGGAGCACATGGTACCTGGAAGCGGAAGGAATCGCTTTGGGCCGGAGCCCCTGAGTGCCTATACCACACGATGCCATCATTGACATCCTGCTGGGTGAAGGAGTTGGTTGGGGTTGCTGTCCTCCCATCTGGCAGGTGCTGCCCTTCATCTCCGGGACTGTCCGCCGGCAGGTTCACCAGAAGGACCACCTCCCCTAGGGACACACAGGCCACACGGTCAGTGAGGGTCTCTTGGGAAAGAAAGCAAGAGCTTTCTCCTCTCCTCATTTTTTCTAAGCTAAAAAGAAATGATGAACTGCTTTATTTTCACTCCAGGTGAAGGAAAGGATGGAAACACAAAATTCAACAGATATCACAGAATCTACGTTTATATACAGAATTGCCAGTCTTTCAGCTAAAAGAACCAGAAGTCATTTAAGGACAATTCATTGTACAAAGTTGCCGACTTGTATGTGTTACAAGTACATGGAGACTCACATGCTGGAGTAAGCTGTAAAGAAATACTCAGACACATTGAACGGCTTCATTTCTACACACAACTTTCTATGTAACAGAAAACGCTTTCTAACCAGGAAAATGGTTAGAAAAATTGAAAATTAGAACAAAAATTCAGTGAGAGTTATTCTCGGGAGGATTCTGTCCAATGGGAGTATTAAAACCTAACACCACAAAGCATTTGGCAGGCACTGCACCCTGTGGGGTGGTTCTAACCTGGTTCCATTTCTTCACACTGCATCCACTTACTTACATTCTGTGAGGCTCTGCTCTTTGTTGGCAAAGCAAGACTAACACAAGTTAAGCATCCTTAGTCTTAGAATCCAAAATGTGACAAATTCCAAAATTTTTGAACACCAATATTATAACATGATAGAAAACTTTACACCTGACCTTATGTTACCAGGCCCCAATCAAAATGTGGGCACATTAAAATAGTGAATGAAATTACTTTCAGACTATGTACATAGAATGTATGAAATATAAATGCATTTCATGTTTAGACTTAGGTCACATCCTCTGGATATCTCATTATGTATACCCAAATGTTCCAGAATCTGAGAAACAGAAAATATTTCTAGTCTTAAATATTTTGGACAAGGGACACTCAACCTGCAGGACATACTTCGCAGGTTCTTAGAGAAAATGTTGATCATCCTTACTGTTATTTTTATTTTTAGTCCTTCTGAATGGTGTTATCTCCACTATACAGATGAGGTTTCTCAGGCTCAGAGAAGCTCATTCACTCATTGAGGTTACACAAATGGAAGTTTGTAAGTAAGGATTTGGATCTGAAGCTCATATTCTTGGGCCTGAAACTCTGTTATCAATTGTCATTACTTTGTGTATATTTATCACTATTTACTCTGCTAAACCACTCAACATGGTTTTTTTCCTCTTTCATTCTTTAAACGTTTTTTGAGCTGAGAAAAGGAAATCTAAATCTAAACACCAGCAATCTGTTTTTACTGCTTTCTCTTTACCTGAAGCTATTATCTTCTTAAAGTGAGATCACAAATATGGAGGTGTTAAAGAAACAATTAAAATTTCACAAGAGTAACATGCCTTCAAGTGAAGACTTAATCGAAAATTAGATGAACAGAGGAAAATAGGCTATGCTGTATTTTCATGACAGTGTATATAACAATAAATCTAAAAGAAGCCCACCCTACTATTATGACAGAGATAGACAGAAGAGTAGGAATGGGTGAGAACAAGACTGAGTCTATTTGTCTATTTTTAAAATGTTCTGAAGTTAAACTGTTCAGAAATTAAAATATCAGACATATCGGGCAATTGACAAGCACTTTTCTTTAAAACTGGTAGAGCACTTTGATTGCCCTATGGAAATTTATTTTCTAACTCATAGCAAAAGTGCTTCTAATATTTACTTGCACTTAATTTGTTAAAAATGAGCATAATATCTTAAAAGGTAATGAGATATAAAAGTAAGAGAAAAGTATCACTATTCTTTATATAATCATGTATAGAATTGACTCACTATTGTTTTCTTTCTTGTATTACTTTTCATTTATACCTAAGGCAAAAACTCCATTACCAATGTCTCCCAGTTCAACTTCTAGTCACAAGATGCTGTTAATAGAGACGGTGTGCCTATACTTATACTTACGAGGGTCAGTATAGTTGCAAAATAACGTGAAAGGAAATTTCTCATGGCAAAAATGTGAAGAGTAGAAGATAAAAAATATTCAACTGTGGATTTTCTAGCTATTTTGCTTTATTATAGAACAGCAAAACAGAAGCCAGGCGTAGTGACATACACCTATAATCCCAGCACTCTAAGAGGCTAAAGTAGGAGGATTCTGAGTGGGATCCAAACTCGGGTGACTTAGTTACTTAGCCAGACCCTCTATCAAAACAAAATTACAAGAGGGCTTGGAAGTATAATGCAATGCAAAATCCCTGGCTTGGATGCCCAGTACCAGTACAAAAATAAGAAAAAAAAAAAAAAAGGAAAAACAATTTTCCATCAAGCCCTAATAAGTATAGTTTTCCTATAAAAATCAATTCCATGCTATACAGAATAACAGGAATCATGGGCTATTGTCTAATTCCATTAATTTCAACTCAATAAATGGTCACTGAGTATTTATTTGGTGTTACTTTCTGTTCCAGGCCCTTCAGGAGTAGGGGGATTCGAAGACTAACAAAACGCAATTCCTACCCATGAAGACTAACTCCATAATCAACTGGAAATCACCAGGAGATTCTCAGCAGGTGAATGGTATGAGCTAATTTAAAGCACTTAATATATATCATCAGAATACAGAAAGTGTGTGAGGCTTGAAAGCACTGTTAGGCTGAATTTATTCTAAAACATGAAAACAACAGCTGAGTGTGATGCACATGCCTGTAATCTCACCTATACTGTGGGGACGCTGAGGCTGCAGGATTACAAGTTTGAGGGCTGCCTGGGAAACAACTCAGTGCTCCTCGGGTTCAATCTCCAGCAGTGGGGGGGAAGTAAGTAGATAACAGTTATATAAATTTTCATATAATATTTATAAACTTTTATATCTTTTATATCATTTTTATATAATATTCATCTGACCAATTATGACATTACTGAAAAATCCAGACTAGATCTGGATACCCGAGGTAAGACTAAAAAGAAGTAAACAGATACAAATGGCACTGAGGAAACAGAAGAAATAGATCTCCACCAATGTGGCTGTGGAGAAAGTGGAAGAAGTTGAAGGGAATTACCTATTAGGTGGGTGACTGGATGCCACCAATGGCACAAAAGATGGTGGGAATGAGGGGGAGGAGGACTTGTTTAATTACAGTGCCTTGAAGCCCGTGAGCAGAAAAGGAGAGAGACCTGTATAATGTGTGACTCACCATACGGAGGTGAAAGTTGATCTTATGGGGTACTCACTTCTGTTTTATCGTAATATGACTACAAGGAGATGATGCTTTAAATATCTAAAATTCAGGGGCTGGCAAGCACAAGGTCATGAGGTCAATTCCCAGTACAAAAAAAAAAAAGTAAAATCCTAGGCTTCAGAGACAGAAAATAATCTGCATTGGCATTTCCTTTTTAGCCAAGGATTGGCTAAAAAGTGACAAGTTAAAAAAAGAACTAGAAAAGAAGGGAAAAAATGGAAACAAAGCTTTTTTTTAAATAAAAAGGGAAGGGAGGATCCAAGGGAGGAGAGGGGAATGGGAAAAAGAAGCAAGACATATCATGTATGGATACAAATTCTCTATGATGAATGTTAACATGTATATTTAAAATGTAGCAATAAATTTTAAAAACACAGAATTTTAAAGTGAAAATTTAATAATTTTTAAGAACTATAATTTAATTTGAATTTCCATGAATTATGTTGGGATTGAGATAATTTCTTAGCTGAGAACATTTTCTCATACGATGATAAATAATTTAATTTGATAGTTTGTTCTACTAAGACTTTCCCTCAAATGATGTTGAAGATACTTCATTAAAATCATCTCATTAAGTTTACTTTCAAACATAAGGACAGCAAAGGGTAGAAGTATTAGTCAACTTGTCTCAACATACATTTAAAAATGATGAATTTAGAAGTACTTGAATTTAGGTCCTTTATTTATATATTATACAAGCAATTCATATTTAGTTCCATTCCAAAGTGAGTTCTTCACAAAAAAACCTAAATCCCAACTTAGACATTCTAAAGAGAGATATGAGTTTATAGTAGCAGGAGGCAATAAGGTAAGGGCTCCATAGTTACACCTTATTGGGATAGATGGATATATGTATATTGGTGTTATGTGAGTCTCTAGTCCCATCACCTCATTCACTCTTGAATGGTTCCCAAGGGTGACCTGATTTGATTATTACTAATAGGGAGATTTGGATATAGAAAGATTGTATTCATGGAAAGAAGTTAATTAAGAGAGTTGTAATAGGAAAGAGTCACAATAAAGCCTACACAGCAGTTATTAAGCTGAAATGGCAAACTTCTATCTGCTTAGAAACCATTTAATTCAGCATTGTCCTGTTTAATATTTAATGAAATACTGAGCTGTTTCTACAAAATCTGGAGACTTCATTTTTGTCTGTTAGTAATCAAGGTAAAGTTAGAGAATTTAATACATCACCATAGTCATAGATTTTTACAGATGAATTTAAAAGTTATTGAGCTTATAGTCAGTACATGAAAGTATGATGAGAATAGCTTATTAGTTACAAATAGGAAAACAGTAAATTTACAGTGGAGATATCTGGCAGGTATTATCTGAACCAAGTGATCAAAGTGAACATTACCAATAGTAAGACACAGTGACAGCTCTTTGTACCCCCAATGTGATGCCCTGAGAAGGTAGAAAAAAACACATCCTTACTCTAACAATGAGAAATTATCAGACACGTTCAAATTGAGCAATTCTCTACAAATATCTGACCAGTTCTCTTCAGACCGTCATTAAAACAAAAATAAAGAACATTACACCTTGGAGGAGGCCAAGAAACCTGACTATTAAATGATGGGATTCTGGCTCCGGTCAGAAAAACAGCATTAGCAAGAAGATTGGCCAAATTTGAATAAGGTCAGGTTAATTAGTGGGTCAGTGTCAGTTTCTTGCTTCCAATCACTGCTCTCTGTACTATTTGTATGATTTTTAAGTAAGACTAAAATTATTTTAAAGCAAAAAGTTAAAGAAACTATTTGACCTAATTTCTCAAAGAACCCAGTGGCACCAAGAGTACGCCCTCCTTCCTCAAGAGTATACACAACTAAAAAATGACACCTCAACTGGACTGTGTCACAATTAAAATAGCAGTTTTTGATTAGGTTATACTTTCAGCACTTTTTTGGACACTGGAATTATGTTTAAATTATATAAAGTTAATTTTTGCCTCACTATGGGAAATACATAAAAATCTGACAGCCCAGAGGAAAAACAGATTATTCTTTATGTGCTGTTAACATGTCAAGTGAGTTTTGTCTTTTCATGAATATAGTTTTCATTTTTAGAAGATTAATTTAGGTATTTAAAAAAATCAGCCTAAGCCAGGTGATGTGGTGTCTGCCTTTAGTCCCAATGTTCAGGAGGCTGAGCCAGGGGGATTATTTGAGGCCAGGAGTTTGAGACCAGCCTAGACAACATAGCAAAATTATATATATATATGTAAAACTTTATCTCTTACAGCATTATAAAATTTAACAATTTCAATTCCTTCTAATATCTTTAAATCATTTAAAAACACTTATTTCATAGGTTTTATATAATATTATTTCTCTATTTAAAAACCATGGGGTTTAACCCTCTTCTTCGTTTTGATTACAGCACTACGGACTGGCCCCTCCTATGTTCTGTGGTCTTATACACTGTGCTCCTCTTTGGCAGCTTCATCTGTGCGCATCGTGTGTGTGGCTGGGTTAAGGGTGGGCCTCCTGCTACTGTTTCCACTACCCTTCTGCAAGGCACCCTTGATTACTGACTACTGTTCACATAATGTCTCAGCTTTGGGCCTCTTGAACAAGGCACGTAGTATAATTTAATCCAGGATCTGCTGGATGAATGGGCCTGAAGTTTCACATTCTCAATAGACTTTTTGCTCTTCTGTGAACCCTGGGAAAGACAGGCAGGTTTTTCTGCCATCTGTTTATACTTCTTGCTTCCCATTCTTCACTTCCCATAAGTGAAGGACTGTTTCTCCAGAGTCCTGATTTTAGGCAGGATCTTCATGCCAATTCTCTGTCTGTCCAGGTACCTCTCCACCTCAGCCCCCACGTTATGGGACACACATCACCTGCTCAGAGAAGCTGTGCCACCAGCTAAGCCCATCCCGACCCTTGGGAGATTCTCTCTCCCTGTGAACATCTAATCATTCTTGCTATCTTTTATTCAGCAATTCTAGGGGATGAAAATGGAGAATTTCTCAAGTTATTGTATTCTCTTCTCTTGCTAGAAGATGTAACAATGGAGATCACTGAAAAACGCTCTTATGCAATTTTGTTTTAAAGCTTCATCAAGAATAATTCTGATGATGATCTGAGAAGGGCACAGGGTGGAGTTAAACTGACGTCTGTTGCCCAGTAGGTGGTTTTCAGTGAGCTGGTTTACCCCAGTTATCTCATATGCAAAATAAAGTTACTTAGAAATTTTAAGTTGCAGGTCTTACACATAATGTATTTATCAAAGGAAAAAAAGGAGTTACCAAATTGGGGGTGGCCTTCTGTAATATTGTAGACAATATTGTGTGGGCTGGCCCCTGGAGCCTCAGCCTGTAAGATTGTGTTGGTGATCTGCAGCATGCCTCCTTCCGGAACCCACACCATTGAATTAGCCACGAGCTGAAGAGCTCCATCATTCTAGAACAAGGAAAAAGTGCAGAATTAGGATCAGTAAGAAAACATTAATCCTTCAAAATGTAAGTTATCAGGTCCTGTTGTTGCATAAGATCATCTAATAAGAGAAGATTCATAGTTTACACATACTATAAAATGTGTGTAAATAATATATATATATGTATATATCTTGCTTTTTCTTTAAATGTCATAAACAAACTGCTTACATAATTGGGAAGACTAAGTCTCTCCACTGCTTTCTTTCATTTGTCCATCTACCTGTCCTTCTGCGCTCATGATCTACCATACTCCTTAAGCATTTATTATATGCCAGTCTCTTCGAAAGAGAACTGAAATCCACAGCAAATCTCAACTTCAGAACTTAGTCCAGTGAGAGAAGCACAAGAGTGGTTAGGATGCTTCCACCAAAACATATTCTATGTGAAGCTTGGGCAGAGAGTGTGTGAGAGTACGCAATGACAAGCAGAAACATCAAAACGACACCCAGGATTTGGAGGCAGATTTATTTTACATCAATGGGCACTGATCAGGATCATTCCCAGAATATCAGGCCTTGATCTCCGGTGGTCTAGGGCTTATATGAGGTAAGCAAGCAGGAAGTAAAGAGGCAGAATGGCTTGGGAATTGGAGACTGGTTTATACCATTGTGCATCATAGCGATCAGCTATGTATCACAATGACCAGCTGTTTTTAAGAATCAGGAGTAACCAGAACTAGAACAGGAACTATTACTCAGGCAACTAACAAAGTGAATTATACTGGTTGTGGGAGCATTTCCTTTTACATTTCCTCCCTCTTTTAGTTTCCCTGGAAAACCTTTGCTGGGCACATAATGTGTGATCTTTTGAGACAAGGCCCAACTAGAAGCAGTAAGATTAAGGTTGCCAGAGGTCCTGGCTAAGGTCCCCAACACTGAAAGCTTTTTCACCAGGAGTTTGTGGTTTATTTTCCTTATGCTAGGCTTTCCCCATAAGCTGACTCTGACAAAGGAGTGAAGGAAACCTGTTTTCTATTGTTTTAATTTTTTAAACACAAAATCAATTACTTGGTCCTCATTCTTCTCCTTCACCCTTCTCCTAGACTTGTTTTTCTTAAGATTTATAAGCCAAAACAGTATTGGATAGACATTTATATTGTAACCACTCTTGTTGATCTTAATGGCCTTCTTTCTCTTCAACTGCAAAGACTGGCCAAATATGAAAGCATGCAAGTACGAACATGTTAGTTAATAGAATTAGGCTTAGTAGTTCCCTTCTCTCTGCAGGTCATGCCTGATTGGAGGTAGTCATCAGTGATACCTAGTTTTTTTTTTTTTTTAGTGATACCTTTTTGAAGATTTTTCCTTCACAAGTAGAGCTCTCTAATATCTGATTTCCCCCACCCAAATCCCTTTTTCTGATCACTCGTGTAAAGCCTTCAACCAGTCTCTAAGTTTATGCTTAACATTAATAGTATGTATTACCTTGGTTCTAAAGCATGAGAGAAAAATCTTAGTTGTAGAGCTGTACTGCTTTATACTGCAATGCTAAGCAGAAACACTGAGATGATACCCAGGATTTGGAGGCAGATTTATTTATATAAATAGGCACTGATCGGGATCATTTGCAGAATATCAGGCCCTGATTTATGGTGGTCTGGGGCTTTTATATGATGCACACGCAGGAGGTACAAATTATGTACAAAGGCAAGGTAGAACAGCCTGGCAGTTCTTCTGATTAGCTAGGAGGGTGATATCATCAGTTACAAGAGTAGATTAACGATTATCAGTTCATGAAGCTTGGTACAATGGTACAGTCAGGCATCTGGCATGTTTGGCTTTGCTCTCCTGGTTACAGAGGTCAAGAAAGTAATTACAAGCAGTTACAGAACTAGGCAGTTTCAAAAAAACAAAGTTTTAAAAGAACAATTTCTCTTGTACAGTTTTTCCCTTTTATTTCTCCTTCTTATTGTTGCTCAGAAAAATCTTTTTCAATGCTGGGGCTGTTCTTTTTACCTAATCTGAGCAACTCTTTTAAAGATAACAATATGCAATTATAATACCCATTGTTAAATTCTTATCATCTTGTTTTGAAAGCCTATATTGTTATTGAGTTTTTTGATGTTGCTGTTGTTTGTCTCTTTTTTGAGTTTGTTTTCTGTGGTTTTTTTTTTTCTCTTTAAAAAAATAATGCTGCATAGAAGGGGTAGCTCTTAATATATGTAATCCAATTAATCAGGCAGGGCCTTACCAGAAAATCAATATAAGGGCTGACAGGACTCCCAAAAGGGGTTTCAGCCATGGTCCCAAGTCAAATAAACCTGTTTCTGGTTTTATTCTTGAGCCCAGTTACTTAACCTCTCTTGTAATTGTTGCAGACCTTCTTGGACTACTCCAGACTTACTAACATAGAAACAGCAGTTTTCTCCCAGTGCATTACAAACTCCTCTTCATTATTCTTGTTCAGCTAATTTAGGGGTGACTTTAAGGTGGTCTGTTTCTATCATCAGTGGGTCCCCCTCAACAGGAAGCTACAGATACACCTTCCCAGGAGGGGAAGCTATATTATATTCTGGATCTGCGGCCTGTGTGTACATATGTGTCTCCAGGGCACAAATAGAAATCAAAGGCCACCAGAGTGGATTGCCCATGGGTTCCTCTGGGTCCTTTTTGACAAGAGGGTGTCCATGTGTCTGGAACAGTAATAATTTGGCAAAGATCAAATCTGAGAATTACTGGGCCTTGTCCATTTCAGTCTATGGACTGAATTACCTCCCAGGTGTCAATTTTTACCAAGCAAAATTCAGCAGGAGCTTTGGGTATGACAATTTGATTGCCCATGATTAAATTAAGCAGACCCTAACGTTAAGAGTCAGCACATTAGTAACAACAAACATTTCTAATTATAGCCCTAGGCTTTTTAAGATAAGGAAGACAATTTAAAATAGTTAAATCTGACTAACAACTGTACAGAAAGTAAGGAAAAGAGCCTTACTGGTTGCCTTTTATCCCTCTGCGCAACTGTCCATAAGGCCAAGGCAAAGGTTACAATCAGTAAATTGTAACCAGGATAGGGAACAAGAACCAAGATGAATAATACAACATCAAGTACATATGGGAGAGAACTAGAACAAGGAATCACACCTGGAATCCATGAACACTGTCCTCAAGGTTCAGCCATGCATTGACCTGCCAGTGTCCAGAGTGACAGGATCAAGGCTTTAAGTGTATTGTCCCTTTACAGTGAGCCCCAGAGGAGCTGTGCAGGTAAATTTTTCAGTAGATCTAGGGTTGAATTTCTGAAACTTGCAGAGGTAGTTAATATGTACCTGGGATATCTACAGATACAGCTGGTCTTTTAACTGGTAATAAGTTGTACATAGTTTTGTGTGGTCTTTTTTATTTGTTTGTTTGACAACCAGTTTCTGCCAGTTATCGTAGTGGAACTTTTGTGTCTTTCCAGCAGGCAGCTTGGGTCTCATTCTGGAAAACTAGTGAGGTCAGTTGTGAGGGTTTCTCTAAAGAGGGTAAATAAGGATTTCAACCTCTGAGAGGTTGAGTCCAGGTTAGCTGTAGAAAGGGACAGGCTGGCAGGAGCCAACTGAAGGCAGAAGAGGGAGGTCTTAGGTCCAGGCAGGTGTATCAGCCAGTAGATGGCAGAAGACTGAGGCAATGTATACAGAGTGCAATCATAGTCACATTGGCAGCCTGGAGATCTTGAACTGGCTTTACAGGCAGGAGAGGTGTATTTTAGCAGTTTGACAATCTATACTGTTTCCTTGGGGACTTGACAGCCAAATCTGTCATCAAAGCCTCCCTGAAAATAGTAGGAGAGTTTTTAACCCCTAATGGCAATTAAGTTCAAGTGAGTTGGCCTTTGTCTCAGGATTTTCCCAGTTGAAAGGACTTATGGGAGCAACTTGCAAACCAAGGAAGGCATCTTTTCTGCATTGTTGAAAACATGGAGATCTTGCCCAAGGTGATTAATATTCTAACAGGCTGATGTGTGGCTGGATGACTGTGCTTTCTGTGACACCTAATAACAATGGGGGTTGCTGTGAGGCGGCATGGTTGATTTCCAGGCCCACAGGCAAGTCTTTAGCCTATACCTCAGGGAGGCGAGTTTTAAGAACTTTACGATTGTGATTATCTGTGTCAGGCTGATGCAGGCATCATCTTCTTCCCAGAGAACAGTCAAAATTGAAAGTGTAAGGTTAAACGAGACTGAGGCTGACTGGCTTTGTGTGAAGGAGATGTCCTCCCAGGCTATAAGTTTGTGTCTGGCAGAAGCAGTGAAAGGCAAGAGTCCCAGTTTGCCTGATGATGGTAACTTTTTGACAACAGGTTTCTGTTATTGTACAAGTTATTGTAACTACAACTTATTGTAGTGGAACTTTTGTGTCTTTCCAGCAGGCAGCTTGGAAACTTCTGAAGGCAGAGAGTTCTGTTCCACTATTTACCAGGGGGGGTCACAGGTTTGCACCTGACTTTGTGACCATGGGTTCTTGGAGGCTCAATGTGATAGAGCTTGGTCTGTCATATCTATTCAGGTCTGACAGGGTGAAAATCATCTTTCAGGGTTGAAAGTCCAAATTTTTCTTAGTCAAAATGTGCAACTCAGAAAGAACTGTTGACAGTCATCTCGGGTGCATATTAGATGGCTCTATCTGACCAGGATGGCATGTAAGCAGAAGGCTCTGGAGAGAGGGCATCTGTGGATGAATGGCTAGCTGGAAGCAGTTCAATTGGCTGGAAGTAGACAAATCAGGAGTTGGGAGTAAAGCTACAGGTGTTGGCTGCAACTGTGGCAGCTGACAAGGATGCCAAATTGGAATTCTCAGGAAGAGAATTCTCTTCCTGAGAATTCCAATTCTCAGGGTCTCTTTTTCTTTTTTTCCCTTTGAGATACAGGGAACAGTTTGGTTTCATTCTTAACTCTGTAAAATCTCCCTTTCCTCTAGTCAAGGACTGTGGGTTTTGACTAATTAATTCCCATTTCTGGCTTCCTACATGTGTGTCATGTACCCTTGAATGATGGTACAACAGACAAAGGGTGGGTGCCCCTCAGAGAGACATCATTCAGATGCTCACCTGGCCACATTCCTCATGGGGACTTGGGCACAAATTAGCTAAGGAGGGTAAGAGGCTTTCATTATGCCATATGTCAATTTCCATGGAACCATGGATGAGGCCCCAATTAGTTGTGACAACCAGTGCTTTCCAGTCTTGGTGCACAGGCAGAACAGCCTATTGTTATGCTGTCTGTTCCACTCACTCATACAATCACTCACCAGGCACTCAGAGGTTATACATTCCAACCCCTCTTCCCTTGAGGGTGGCCTTAACTAATGAGTTGATCAAGGTCTTCTTCTGCAAATGTTTAACTAGAGTGCCCTGGGAAGTCTTACTAGAATCAGCCAGCAAGCAGCCAGCCAGACAGACAGACAGATTGCATTTTTCTCCCTTTGGGGTCCAATGTGAGCAACTTGAGTGGGAAGCCAGAAATCTTGCTCCAGACCTGTGAGGGAACTTGAGAAATCTGGAGGGTGCACCTTCCCTTCGGGACCTGGAGATGTCCTTGCTCCACCCCTCCAGGGCCACAACTGGTGACCAAAGAGGTCAGCATGGTAGGTCATTCCAGTCAACTCACCAGACGCAGTGGCAAGCAGAAACACCAAAACAACACCCAGGATGTAGAAGCAGATTTATTTTACATCAATGGACACTGACTGAGATCATTCCCAAAATATCAAGCCTGGGTCTCTGGTGGTCTATGGCTTATACAAAATAAATAAGCAGAAAGTATAAAGGCAGGATGGCTTGTCAACTGGAAATTGGTTTATCCATTGTGCATCATAGTGATCAGCCATTTTTAGGAGACAGGAGCAACTGCAACTAGAACAGGAAGTATTACTTGGGCAACTAGCAAACTGAAGTATACTGGCTAGGGGATCTATTTTCTGTTACAATGAGGCCTCAGGTGGGTTTTCAGTATCAATGCCTAGTTGAATAACAAAAAAAATGGACTTTCTAAGTAGAGAAGCAATGAAATAAATTTTAGCAGAGGGTCCAGCTTCACCAAAGGGAAAGATGAGCGATGACACACTGTGTGTTTAATAAAATGTCCAAGTATTTGGCACTAGAAGTGCTTAAAGAGACAGGGAAAGTTTGGATAAAAAATGAGGCTATGTTAAAGAAAGACAGCAAGGTATAGAATCTATGCTAAAAGTTTCAACTTTTCTGACAGGCCCTATCAAGAAAACAAAAGACCTAAGAGAAGGAAAGAGGACAGTAAGTCAGATGGGATGAACAGTCTGAAAGACAGACTCCAAAGGTAAAGGATGGAGGTGACCAGTTTTGGGATGAACTCAGTGCTGTAGAAACTGTTTAACAAGTTCTTGCCCTGGCTCAGCGGAGAGAAGAGGAATGTTCATGAGAGAGCAAAGGCAGTGGGAATGAATGATTAGAAACATATTCCAGAACCACTGCAGACACAGAATTGATGGGCCTGATGGTTGATTGAAAGTGAAGCAGCCACAGTTGGGAGTAGCTGGCTGGATGAATTCACCTATTTGATGCTCCCAGGGAGGTAACCTTTTTAATTGCTAAAGCTAATGTCATTAAAAAGTGCTGCCACTCCTGATTTACAAAGTGTACACCCTCTTCCTGAGCCTCATCATTGACATGTTCTGTAAAATAAGATTAGTACGATGCCAATGCCTTGTGTTTAGTTTGTTTCAATACTCCAAAAATTGATGAATCTGATATTTTAAAATAGGGTGGTTGCAAAAGGGAGTGGTTTTCTAAATAGTTATTACTTTCAAGTGAACCAATATCAACAGTGCAAACAACATTCTCAGGAACAGACTATTCAAAAGAAAACAACTATTCTTTTGCAGTCACTTGGCACTTGACAGTGTCACTTCTCATAACGCACTCAGGGTTATTTTGAGCACTTATAGTAGGAAACTGAGTCACATTACATCCAGGAGAATAGCAGCGTAGGTACATTTTATCCTGATTGGTGCTCAGGGGCTAAATTCCAAGAAATTTTCTCTTTTCACAATAGATACAGCATATTATTTATAAAAACATCAAATGTGTGGCAGAAACTTTGCATAGAATCTGCCAGAACTCCAGGAGAAAGGGCTCTAATTCCAGCAGAATTTTACATACTATGATATACTCAGGCCCAGGATTCCAAATTGCTAGAAATATTCCTACTAGCAGCAGTCAACTTTGATTTCAGTTGTAGAGTTCAATTATGCAGCAATAACTTTATTATTGGACTAAATAGGCAATGTAGTTTTTCATATTCCAAGCAAGTAGACCCTGTGATCTGAATGCACATCCCCCGAGAGCTCTCTAGGGCCTCCATGGCTTGATTTTATCAATATAATTTTCTAAAACTCATGAGTGAGCATAAGTATGTAGGAGGCAGTAGAACGTGCAACTCAGTGTTTACAGAAGAACAGCACCAAAAGCTCCATAAAATATATAGAACCTCAGGCCCCCACTAGATCTTCCAAAAAAGACTTCCTAAGTCAGAAGCTGAATTTTAAAAAGTTCCCAGGAGAGGTGCAGACATGCCAAAAGGTGATCCGGGGCCCATTGCAATGTTCATGTGATTTGTAGGTGGGCTTTTTAGAATAATTATGTTTAACTGGGTATGGCAGTATGGCGGGACAAGCCTGTATTCCCAGCACTTGGGAGGTTGAGGCAGGAGGATCCTTATTAGTCTGAAGCTATCCTGGGCTACATAATGAGTTCAAGGCCAGCCTGGACTCCACAGCAAGATCCTGTCCCCCCAAGATTGCTTAGAATATTCATGTTTAAATCAGGATAATATATATGTTTCCATATCTGAATTATTACCTTCAGTGCTTAATTAACAATATTTACTAGATGAAGTATAATTCTTCTTTATCAACAAGTTGGCAAAACAGGAGGTCTAGCCTGCAAGTTCCAACAAAAACTTTTACTTTTTTACTTATTTACTGACTTGTCAGTTCACTGATTGATTGATTGGCACTTGATTGAACCCATAGCCTTGCACATGCTAGGTAAGTGCACTATTACTGAGAGAGCTCCCCAACCATGAACACCTTAATTTTAACAACCATGCACAGATAAGAAGTTTCCAGCACCTCGGTGGAATGAAATCCAAGGATAGACACTACAGAGAAGATCACAGCTAAAAATATACTTTATCCATATCACTTTCTCCTTCAACTTAGGTTTAGGAGACATCCATTTGGTCTCCAGAGGGGGAAAGTGACAGATAAGTGCATGCTCTGACTCCTCACCCTTTTGGGACAATACCCAAGAAGCCCACTTTTGTTCCTTACCCCATGGGTAACTGAGGAGTCTGGCCTGGTGTATCATCTTGAGACTGCTAGGAGCAAAGAAAGGGATGGGAAGGGGAGCTCACAGTTTATGGAATTCATCAAGAAGATGCTCCAATTTAGATACCTCAACTAAGGTAAGCACTCCCATGACACCCCTCTCCTATAGCCAGTGACCCATGCTCCCCCACAGTCAGTGAAAGTGAACCCCTTAAAGATAGCACACAGATATCAAATAACCTTGAACACATCACGGCATGGCCACAGGAAAAATAAATGGAAGGCTTTTGGCATATAGCTCAGCTTTGTAGTTTCAAAGAATGTCCACAATCTCAAGATTTCTCACAAAGAAGGAACAGAAAGGGTTTACAGAGACAAGGTCTAAGAGAACTCCAGAATCTTCAGCTATGGTGACTGGAGGTGACTGTTCTTTCAAATGCAAAGAGCAACACCAGGCTGCAGAGAGCAACAAGAGGCTTCAAAGAGCACACAGAAAAATCAAGGGAACAGGACATTGGCCAATGAAAAAACGAAAGCTACAGTGGCTGGTCCCCTCAAAATGGAGATCTATGAGTTGCTCACTAGTAGAGCACTTGCCTAACATGTGTGAAGTCCTGAGTTTGATTCCTTGCCTAGAGAAAGGAAAAAAATGAAAAGTTGCAGGTCTATGATTTGCCTGATAAAGAATGTGAAAACAATAATCTCAAGGAAATACAACGAGAGCCAAGAGAACACAGATAGGAAACTAAACAAGAATCAGGATGGCAACACATGAACAAAATGAAAAGTTCAAGCAACAAAAAAATAGAAAACATTAAAAAGAACCAAACAAATTCTGGAGCTGAAGAATGAAATGATTAACAGGAAAACGTTAATAGAGCTTCCATAGCAGACTCCATCAAGAGAAAAGAGAATCAGTCATGCTGCAGAGAGAACATTTGAAATTGCCGACTCAGGGAGACAAAAGAACAAAAAATATTTGAAGAAATAATGATTAAAAACTTTCCAAATCAAAGGCTGAGGATTTAGCTCAGTGGCACAAGCACCTGTCAGGCAAGCGTGAAGTCGTGAGTTCGATCTCCGGTACCAAAAAAAAACAAAAACAAAAAACCCAAAACAAAAAAAACTTTCCAAATCTAGGGAGCAAAACAGACATCCAAATCAATGAGGCCCAAAGAATTCCAAACAAATTGGTCATAAATACATCTTCTTAGAGATGCATTAAAGTCATATTTTTCAAAAATTGATGACAAAAAGCTAATTTTGAAAGCAGCATGATCAAAGTAACCCATCAAATACAACAATACCCCACATAATCAGTAGATAACTTAGCAGAGGCCCTGTGAGTCAAGAGAGTGGAACAAAACAGTCTAAATGCCATTCCAAAATACAATTACCTTCAGGACTAATTTACCAGCAAAGCTGTCATTCAGAAATGAAGAAGAGATCAAAACTTTCCAAAGAAACAAAAGCTCATTATCACTAACCTCGTTTCTCAAGAAATGCTAGAGTTCTTTCAGTTGAAATGGAAGGACATTAATTAACAATATGAAGACACATGATAGGAGGAAACTCATTGCTAGAGAAAAGTACGGTTGACTTTGTGTATACACAGGTCCCACATTCATGGGTTTAGCCAAATGTAAACAAAAAATTTTCAGAAAAAGATTCTATCTTAAGATGCATGCTTTTCTTCCTACTCATTTCCTACATAATACAACTACTATTTACATAGCATTTCACTGTGTTCAGTATTATGACTCTAGTGTAGTGGTGGTGAACCTATGGTGACCCACGCTACAATGAACTGTTTGTATCATTGAAAGCTCTAAAACTTTTACCATTATTGCTTTAGTGTAAAAGTTAAAAGAACAATATTTAACACAACTATGACTATAGGAATATACTAATGTATTCATGATATAGAGATAGATGGTGACATCAGTAAGCTAAAATAGTGAAAAGGGGGGAGAAGTAAAAGTGGAGAGTTTTGGATAGGACTAAATTATTGCTTAAAATGGACTACTATATTTTATGTAAGCCTCCAAGTGATCACAAAAAATCTTCTGTAGATAATCAAAAGGGGAAAAGAAAAGAATTGATACAAACCACTAGAAAAAAAAATCAAGCCACAAAAGAAAATAAAAAGAGAAAGAAATCCTGCATTTGAGACAATATAGATGGAACTGGAAGAGGAAATTCAGCTAAGTGAAATAAGCCAGCCACAGAGACAAAAACTGTAATGATCTTGCTTATATGTGAAATCTGAAATAGTAAAACCCATAGAACCATAGACTAGAATGATAACTGGTAGGGGGCAGGAGAGGGAACAGGTGATATGTCAGGCAAAAGATACAGTTTCAGTTCTTCAAAATAAACTGGAAATCTACACAGTATAGTAGCAATGGCTAACAACACTATATGGTTTGCTAAGAGGATGATCTTGTTTAGTGATCCTACCATAAATATGAGTAATAATATTAGAGAGATTGTGGAGAAATTTTGAAAGATGATGGTGTCTGTAACTTTGAAGTGGTGATGGTAGTAAAGGTATGTACATATCTCTAAACTCATAGATTCATATATATTAAATATAAGGAGCTTTATACATATTAATCATACATCAATCAAGTAGTTAAAAAAAGAAGTCTTCATTTCATCATGATGGTTCTTTTTATTTTGTGTGTGTGTGTGGGGGGGTGTATGGGAATATTCAAGAAGAGATAGATAGAAAGCTATACATCATCTTTTCTATAGCTAAAGTATTCCAAAAGCCAAATTTTAATATGATTTTGCCAACAGTTCTGACATTTTGGTATTTTTAAAATCTCCTAATAGTTTTTTCTCTTGCATATTTCCTTGTCAACTTAAGAAATTAACTGTATTATTAATTGAGCAATCTCTTGCCCATGATGTTTTATATATCCTCCACAGTACATCAGCAGTTAATGAAATCCCAATAAGTAAAATCGAGGGGATGATTAAAACAGTGCTTTAAATTAAACAGTTTTTCTAATTCATTCCCTAGCACAACAGGAATACAGAAATGTTGATAGTAAAGTTTAGCTGTTACATATTATATTACAAGTAAAAATATTAATGCTGCAAACTAGAAGAGCCTCCATCCCTTGGAGGAAGACTCTCACAAATAAAATGAAAATCCACCTCTCCTAAAAGTTAGGCCTTAAATCATGAAACTTTAGCTCTGGATTAGTGTATTCAAATCCCAAACCAAAATATCCAAGGTACAAGTTTTTAAAATTTCACTATTTAGAAAGTAAGTGCATTGTTGTTGGATATAAAAGCAACTCTATCATGCTCTTATTCTCTGAAAAGATGCCTTAATTGGTTAAGATCTTATTTACACTACAGTTTTTAAAATTTAGTCTTTGGGACATTGTAGAGTTTAGGAAAAGGACATGCAGTGTAGTCGGTATGAGGAGAAATTTATCAGCAGGAAGGAAGTGGGCAATAGTTGGAACCTTTGGTGTTTGTTAATGTGTATGAGCATTAGAAGCTAGTTACTTCAGGTCAGGAATCTAGAACCTTTGCTTCATGTGGAATACAACTAAGATATTAGTGAATTGAACAAGCTAAGCAAATCTCCCAAAGGTAAAACTCCTGATGCGAAGAATTTATTTATTTGTGAAATGGTTAGACTCTTTCATACAAATAAACATTTTTATACCACTGATATCTGTAATTCTCATGAATGTCACTATTACCAAACTAATTATATCAGCATAAAACCACCAATGAGGGTTGACATCAATTCATTGATTGATGGGAATTGAGGGAAAACACAGCAGAGTTTAACTTTTCATTGCACATAAGCATTACCACAGCCAGAAAGGACTCTCAACAATGGAATTCCCCACCCAGCTTACAGTATGACACTTGGGGTTTTCACATTAAATTATTACCCAGCTTCAGATAATAACTCTTCAAGCAACAACAGATGAGGTCAGAAAGATCATCAGATTTATTGCCAATGCGGGAAAAGTCATGGTTTCCAGAGGCACCTTAATTAATGGAAACCAGGTAATTCCTTCAAAGTCCAGCAGTGGAGAGAAGCCCCCCACTGAGCACAGCTTTCCCCTGCCCACATTTTAGCTCTTATTAGATGCTGAATTGCTTTAGTAGGCTTGGATTCGGTAATCCACTCAATTAATAAAAGCCTATTCAGCAGAGCGTTCTTTATTGCTTTTCAATCTTTTTTTCTTCTATTATCCCTTTCTCCCAACAGAACATGTTTCAGCATCAGTCCTGGTTCTATTTTCTCCTCAGCAACTTAGCATATAAGCCTGGAACTTGGCAGTCTGGTTTATTAACTGCCAAGCTAAGTTTGGGGAAAGTAATTATAACTGGAAAAACAAAAGTAAACGGACCAAACTTCTACTCAGTCCCTGCTGAGCCACCCCAGCATCAGCAAAGGTGCCCTGGGTGCTTCCCAGGCGACAGAACCACAGGAAAGCTGAACACTCACATCACCACATCCATCCCCCTGCACGCCTATCCAACAAACACATACAGAAACCTTCCACTCTGCCTTGCACAGGAGTAAAACTCAGTCCCTCCTCTCACAATGTTTCCCTTTTCTGTCCCTTTCTATCAGAAAAATAAGCTGAGTTTTCTGCTGCACAGTATCAGAGTTAACTTGTACTTTTATTCACCATGAAGGAAATTGAAATTCATTGGCCATTCCATTTAAGACACTGGCTAGATATCAGCCAGTAAGCAGCCTTTTCCAAATTTGACCGACAGGTAGCCCCAGACTTAAGAATCTCAAGCCATCTTCAGAAATGGTGATTTCAGTGAAACCAATCATGTCTGACTCTATATCTACTGGATGCTGTAACAACTTTTTCTTCCTAGGTCCAGTTGACTTACGATTATAAACCTACGGTCACTTGGAACAAGCTGTAGGAGTCCAGACAGAAGATTCCAGAAGGCATGGGGCCTTGTCTGCTTGGCTAGGACACTGACACATGACTAAATTATTGTCTTCATTTTATGAATTAAGGGGATAAGAATATATATGACCAAATTATCGAAAAATAAAGGCCGAAATGAGTCTTGCGGTAAAGTGTAAAACCCAGATATACCTGAAATAAAATCACAGCTCAGGCACTAAATACCTTTATGAAAAAGAATGTTTTTAAACCTCTTTTTTGCTTTTGTCTCCTCTTTTGGAAACAAAATGACAATGATACAAACACTGCAGCATGATTTTGTGAAGACCAAAAAGAATCATTTGAATCAAGGTTTAGTGTCCAATACACATGAAAAACGAAACAAAAAACTTTTTCTAGTCACAGAATTTCCTTTAAAAAGAATAAGCTCATAATGCTTCTATTCGGAAATTATAAAGATCAAGAGAACAGATAAAAGAGAAAGTATTCTGAATTCTTAAAAAGAAAAATAGTATGTACTTGTATAATATTGCTGGTATTATAGTCAAGTTTATTATTAGTACATCCTGATGGATCTGGGCTCTGGTCATTGGATTCATGGCTCTGGTCCATGTAAAGATCATCTCATGGACAGGTAATTACAGCGCTGTAGGAGACCGTGGAATGGGAAAGGGAAGGAAGAGGGACATCTTAAACTCACTCCAGGAATTGCATACTTCAGGACTGGTAGGTTGTATTGTAAGAACTCCAAACTCTGTGTATGTAGCTCATTTTAAAATTGTTTTTCTTCGTTTTAGCAGTTAAAGTAGCTAAAATCCAAGAAATGCCATATTAGGTATTCAATATTTACATATTTAGGTATGTAAAATGCCTATGACCTGAACTCAGTTGCTAACATGGAAATTGAAACCAAACAGGCTGGGAGGGCTGCACTGAAGTCTTATACAATCCTTGGAAAAACACTAAGAAGGAAGAAAGAAAACTCTTTGCATCTATCTAGATTTCATCTCTCCAGAACTAAACCTCATCTCCCAGGGTGATTGTGTGAGGGTGATAATTAGGATTAGCTACAAGGTGGACATCGGCCAACTCGATTTCATAATCAGCCTTCCTGCACTTCCATTTCTTTCACGCCACGATTCCTGTTTCCAGCAGCTGAAAATAATGAGACAAGAGCTGGAGAAACTAGTTAGCAGACTATATTAGAGACAGCTGTTCCCCTTCAGGAGGACCAATTGCAAATTCTGAGTGATCATTGGTGAGAAAGTGACAAGTGATTTTAAACTCTCAGTAAATCAATTTTGCTAGGTGATTGTTAATAGCATTCCCATAGGTAATGCTATTGGGAATGAAAAGCTTTTTGGTTTTTGTTTTTTTAAAGTAAGTTTCCAATTTATGACCATGGGAAAGAGTGATTCTTGATGTAATTGAGAAAAGGGCTTCTAGCAAAATATCATTAAGTTTTGGGAGTTTTTCAGTGGCACTGTACGTTAGCACAGACCAGCTCAGTATTTCCTAAAGTGTGATAACTGTCTCATTTGCAGTACCCACCACTATTTTACATAGCACGTGGATGAAATGTTATAGAATGCTAATGCATTCATTTTAACAGTTCAGAAAAATGTGACTGTACATCAAGCCTATGGTTTCATAAGTTCTATTTGTTAGGATGAGGTTACAATGAAAAGTAGATTCAAAGAAAAATATTAAATAAGTATTACTCAAATAATAGTGCAGCTGCTAATGGGTATGGAAGTAACATCAGAAGATGGCACACCAGCAACTCGGAGAAACCTGCTTTCAGTCTGTCTGCCAAAGACCCCTGTGAATGCCAAAAGAGAGTGCCTCACCCCACTTCAGTTGGGCTAAGAAAACAGCTGAATTTAAACCGTTTGATTCATTAAGATGACCTCATTTCTTGAGCTCTTTAGGAAGGCACACAAAAAACAGAAGTGCCTTGATTACATTCAGGCAGAAGACAAAAGGATCAGTGGATTATAAATTTTATCGCAATAGGTAAAGAAAATGGGTTCTTTTTAACAGAGAGGTCTTTCAGATGAAGGTAGAGAGACAGACAGACAGACAGAGACAGAGACAGAGACAGAGACAGAGACAGAGAAACTGCCCCTGCTACAATACATACTTAACAAGAATCTCTATAATAGATTATGTTGGAAAAAATGAATACGGATATCCTAACTTTATGAGTGTCGCAAAATAATTTCAACAGCAAAACTTCACATGTTGGTGCCTGTGGGGGGAACCACACAGACTGTTTCAAAGCTCAGGAGCATCTAAGGACACCGAGGACATGACCCCACTTGTCTGCCGTAGGTGCACATAGGGATACAGTTATATAAACATGACTTAGCACAGGCAAACACCCATGTGCTGGTTACGGTACTATGTAAGAATGTAAATATGAGACACCAATCTGTATAAGAATTATACAATGAAGACACAGCTCTTATGCTCTCTCTATTGTGTTCTTGTGCTTTGCTCTGCTCCATGCTACCTGCTGTTGTTGCTGATGTCTTGCACACATGTTCTTTAACCTTGAGACCTCACCCTTAAAAATCTCCCTGGGCACCTTTAAGCAGGCAGACAGTGCCAGGAAACTGACTTGGAGAATGACACCTACCTTGGGCTCAATCGCCACATGGAACAGTATATTTCGGAAGGAGTGTCCATCACTGGCCTGGAAGACTGTGACATCGGTTGTGCTATCAGAGCCATCGTGAGCATAGAGGAGAAGGCCCCTGGTGAGTTCATCCAGCCGGAATTGAGAGATGGGGGCTTCAGAGGACCGAAGTGTTTGGAGCAACTGGCCATGGTGTGGAGAATCAAGCACTTCCACTACCACATCCTGTGGGTTGTCATCATCCCGGATGTCAAGGAGCTGGGTGGTGATGGTTCCCTGCTCTCCGCGGCTAATGTGGAGACCCTCATTTCTCAGCACGTATGGGGCCTGTGGGGTGGAAAGGAAAAGGGTAGGGAAAAATCACAAGGATCAACTGACTGATCTTTCTGTGGCTTTTAAGAAAGCACAGGTGGCTCCAGCAATGTGCTGACCTGTTCCAGGGCAACAGCGGCTGTCACAGGTGTGACAGGTCACTGTGACTATGGTGCTTTAGGTTACCTCACACCTTTGGGTTCTAAAGGTTTCTCAAGCCACTTCAAGACCACAGTACTGATATGAGGCAAACGAGCTACTGCTTCTAATTTCTCTGCTACCTTGTTTTGAGCTGTGTCCCCTGCACTGTAAGTGAGGTTAGCTCAGTGTCAGGAAATCCAAGCATTGGCTGTAGCCAAGAAAGATAAACAAGAGCTATGGAATCTGGGGACTTGCATTTGGGAATTAAGTATTTCACTTGAGGCCACATTGCATCATGCTGACATAGTAAGATGCTGCTTCTGTATTAGAAATTCACATTATTTCTGGTTCCTGCCAGTAATTTTCTTCAGGTTCTCTCATCCAAATCCTGACAAAGCCCCAACCCAACGCAGCTCCTAAGGCCTGACAAGATCACGGCCTGGGTAAGAAAACCACCTCATTAATTCTTGTGATACTACTCATACAGCAAACTTCGTATGTTTTTTCTTGGCATCATTAGGTCTCTCCCATCAACTTGAGCAAGCACATAAAATAATCTTCATAAAGACAAAAGTTAATGAGCCATAACAGATCACAATACAAGGCCAAAAGCAAACGATTACCTTAGGATTTTTTTTTTAATACCATTTGAAGTTGGTCATCTAGGACTTTCCCAACACATTTCCTTCTTTAACCCAAACATCTTTCTTTGAAAGTTACACAGACACTCTCCTGCCTGCTAGAAATTACAATCTCCATTAAGGTTAAGTCCAACTAATGCATCGTTATGATAACCACACAGTGGGAAATTAGATAGTAGCTCCTCAGAATTCCTGTGTGAAAATTCCACAGCTGTGAGTCTATACAAGGGAATGAAAGGATCATATTCTGAAAGAGAGAAAGGTCAACTGTGATATCAAGATCTATAAATGGAAACAATGAAATTAACTTATGTGAGAAAAATCTTAGGGAGACTTAAGACTACTATACTGAAATATCACTAAAATTTAAATGAACCCAAATAAGTTACAATTCCTTTCTAAATTTCCACTTTTAAAAATAGTTAAAGTAAAAATTTATCATGTAATAGACATTCCTCACCTACTCATTTGATTGTGGGAAAAAAAAACTCGGAACAATGGGAAGTCACCATCTCAGATTAGAAAGTAATTTGCCAATATTCACCCTAGGTATTTCCGGGGAGTCATCAGAGCAGTCCAAATGAAAAGATCAAACAAAACATCTGAGTTTAAATACTAAAGAACATCTCAACCTGTGAGCCCTCACTGTGTGGTCCTCTGGCACATATTTACAGAAATCATATGTGTTAACTTCAATTAAAACAAAATTTATACGTAGATCAATTTCTAATCACTCCTAAATTCTAACTTATCCCTATTGCAATAGAATCACTGAGAAGGGTTGAGCTGGGTTATTATACTATCTGGCAGCCACTTCTGGTTTAAGTCTATGTTGCTATGCATGGTTCATAGTCTTTTCATCTTTAGGACTGATACTGTCAGCTAAGAACAACAATCTAATGCCTTTTCTTGAATCATGACTAAGACACTATTAAGGTCTGAACACTTAGGTAGTATTAGGTCCCTGAGATGACGTCCCATTCTCTTGCTGTTCACAATTCGTGAAGATACATATACTGTATATCACGCCCGTTCCTTGTGCACGCTTCAGCTGTTCATTCCTTCCAGCCCAGTTCTCAGCACTTCTTTTCTATATTCTGGACACATAAACACAACTTGACAGAGAACAGTGATGAGACATGAGTGTATAGGGCCATTACACTGAGTTCTATTGCTTCTACCATGATTTCTCAGATCTGCTTAGCTGATGACCACACTGCCAAGTCATTTAGGCAGACCCTTAATAAGATCCTGTAACTACCACAAATTCCATACCCGAGAGAGAAATATTCAAGTAAGACAAACCTACCTAAGAAAACGGGAACTCTTAACAACTGGAGCAGCCTTAAATTATTCTACAGGACTAATATCTCATTCAGTATATGGTAAAGTAAGGCACCAAAAGATAATGGTTTTGAGCACAGACTCTGAAACCAGGTCTACTAGGTACAAGTCTTTTTATTTAAAAAAAAAATTTTTTTTTTTTGCAATGGGGAATCAAACTCAGGACCTTGTACTTGCCGGGCAGGCACTTGTGCCACTGAGCTATAACTCTGGCTTTGGGCACAAGTCTTGACTCTTTGCTATACACAGCACAAAAATTACCTAACCTTCTTGTGCTTTACTTTCCTCACCTTGAATTGGGGATAATAATATTTCATAAGACTGGTGTGAGGATCAACTGAGTAATTTACCTGAAACATTGAGCACTATGAAGGCCATGGGCAATTGTTAATGCTGACGTTGTTATTATCCAAAAGTACTGAAAATTACAGCAACGGCATTTCATGATAAAACTAAGACAAGTTTAACTTAGCTCAGGTATTTTTCCTAAAACTGCAGTAAGCCTTGATTTTTTTTTTTCTTGACACTAATAGGCACATAAAATTTTAATTGTTTGGCATTTTTATTACCTGTGTTGAAAATGCTTGTATGTTGATTAGCTGTGGTTCAGAGAAGAACTGCTGGTCACTAATCTTCAAGGAAAAGTAACCTTTCCTAAAGAAACCAGGACAGCAATAAGAAAATAAAATCATTAAGTTAGTCTTCAGAATGATGAGGATTAAAAATATATTTAGGGTATGTGTATGTAAACAGAAATTACCAAAGATTCACACAGCAAGACACAAGTAAAAATACAGTTTTATGTTCTGGGATGTTACTGTAACACAAAAATAATATAACTATTTTGTTTCTTTTTTCTCTACACTGAATTTGTGAACAGCTGAAAAATTAGTCATGAGGACAAGGGAGATCAGTGGTATTGTATAGGCTGATGTTTAAATTGAAGAATGGGATAGAATCTTTTTGTCTGACCAGCTCCCAACTATCACTCTTGCCAGCAAACCTTGCTGGCAACTCCTTCCCAATTTTTGTGAATGGTCCCCAATACACACATTTGTAATGGCTGTGTTACACATCTCTATCTCTTCTCCCTGCATCACTACACATATTTAATGTGGCCAAGAGCAGGCAAGGATGGCTGATTCTTCCTAAATAGTTGGGCCTGGCCTGAGAGCAGGAGTGAGTCTTACCACCTAAGTCTAGGGCAACCAGAGACCACCATGCTGATGAGAACACAGAAGGGGCCTATCTGTAGGAGGAGGTGAATGAAGCCTCTGAGCAATGGGATGCAGGGATGAGAGAAGAGTTGAGTCCTGCCTCCCATCTGGACTTGCTAGAGGGCACAAATGCTCTTGATATCTTTGATATCTGAGCCACCTCTGCCACGATGTAATAACCCTTACTATTTTGCTTGATCTAGTTCAAGTGCATTTCCACTATTTGTAACCAAAGATTTCAAATTGATAATAAAATAAGGCTCATTCTTTGCTGTGGGCTGACTTCCTTTAAAAGACTGTTGTTCATACAGCTCTGAGTGCTAGAAGGGAAGAAGAGAGCTGCTCACCTTCAAAGGCCAAGGACAGAAGTCAGTGCTGGCTTGTAAGATGTGTGATTAATGCTTTATGGCAGTTTTGGAGTTCTGGTCTACTGCAGGGACCACTGTTTTAAAGGTTCTTTAAAAGGCATTCTTTTTTTTTTTTTTGGTACCGGGGATCGAACTCACGATCTCGTGCTTGCCTGGCAGGCACTTAAGCCACTGAGCTAAATCCCCAGCTTAAAAGGCATTCTTGTAACTAAAAAATTATACTGAAAGAATGTGGATGAATCTCAAAAGCATTATGGCAATTGCCAGGAACAAAAAATCCATACTGTGTGATTCTATTCAAGTGACATTTTAGAAAGGGCAAAACTATAGGGGTAAGAAACTAGAACAGTGGATGCCAGGGATTGGGTGGAAGGTAGTAACTTTAAAAAGGAGATATTTAGTGGGTGGTGGGACTGTTTTATATCTTGACTGTGGTGGTGGTAATGAAATGGTATATATTTGTTAACATTCACAGGACAGTGTGCTTTAGATTAGGGAAATTTATTGAATACAAACTATGGCTCAATAAATCTCACTTTTTAGAAAAGATGTTGTTTTCCCTCCTAATCCATCCTCCTTTCCGCCCCATTTAAATCCTACTCCTCTCCACTTTCACCTCAAAGTGTTAAGACAATAGAAACACAAAATGAAAAAAGGAGAAAAATGATTTTTGGTGGCATAGAGGTCCTGCTAACAGTGCTCAGCATCTAAGCAATAGCAGCTTATCAGAATCCTCTGACTATATTCACAGGTTGTCTTTTATTCCACAGAACATTCTAATCCTAAAGAATTCTAATCTTAAAGAATCATGGTTAGTGTTTTCATGAAAAAAAAATTAGAAACTCATTGGCAGGTTGCCTTTTGTTTTTCTATCATTCAGAAATGATGAATTTTATTTTTTCATGAGTTTTTAACTACTCTTATTTTACCGTACCTGTTATTTTTTGTTTGGATTTTTAGATAGATTCCAGTATTAAAATGGGTGCCCAATAAAATAGAATAACGCAAGAATTCTCTAAACTGCCATACTATGTCCTGTTGAGGGACGGAAAGTTAAGATTCTGCAAGAAAACAGGTGGTGTGTAAAGAAGTAAACAGATAAGAGTGTTAACTTTAGTTGTCTATGGAGTTTCATGCTTTTGCAAGTGATTCCAGCTGGTAAAAAACTGTGTAAAGTGTGTGTGTGTGTATAAGCACATACATGTGTTCAATGCAGATATATTATTTAAGAACTATGCTTGCAGCAAAAGAAATGCAAGAAACAAATCTGGAGCTTGAAGAGCGACTGTACAGCATAAAACAGAGTCTGAACTCCATCTCTGTCACAGCACATGTTTCTCTATGTGATGATCTTAGCCCTACAGGGTAGAAGTAGGCTAGGGAGGCAGAAGTCACTGTGGCTAAAGGCCTCAGTTGTTGAATCAGAGGGTTTTGGGTCAAACTCTCAGCCTTACACTCACAGGTTGTGAGATCATGGGAAAGATTACTCATACTCTGAAGTCCCCAGTTTCCTTATCTGTAGACCAGGAACACAATATACATAATTCTTGTGTTTACCACAAGGCCGGGTTCAAAGTTAGCATGAAGTAAATATTAAATGTTCTTACTATAATAATATGATCTTCCCAGGATAGTGGCATGAATCATTCTGAACCCAAATAGAAAAAGCATCATCTACTTTTCTCTTTTCCCAAAATAAGAACAAATAAAAATAAGAAAAGAAACCCTTCGAGTTCAGTGCTCAACAGAAAATATTCACTGTGCCTCTTACTGTCATATGGGTTTCAATTCCTTGTTTACAAATCATAGTTATGGCGAATTATCTGCATTAATGAAGCAGAGCCAAGTGAAGGAGAATCCAAGAGGCTAATCTTTGGGGTGGATTCTCTGATTTCTGTTTAGTAGACTTACTCTGCTAATCACTGGGCTGTATTTGCTTGGGTTGGTGTTAACATTCAGTTGCCTTCCTGAAGCGCATGCCAGTGGGGGTGGGGAAGTCTGCCGGAAGTGTGTGAAGCATCAGAGGAAAACAGGATCAGACTTAGGAATTAACCACAATTAATCTCATAATGTGGATAATAAAAAGTTAACCTAGACTTGAAGTTTTCTTTCACCTCTGAGATTCTGGAGGCCACAGGACAGCTTGAAAAGCATCTTCCCGGCCCTTCATCTGCTCCCCGCTCCCTGGGTATTGTTCTCCTGTGGAGGAGCAGCCTTGGCATCTGGCTATGTAACTAGTTTTGTTTTTGCTAGGCCAAAAAACTGGGTAATTATACTAGGAATTTTCCTGTCACATCAGAGAATTACCCATAATTATGTGATAAAATAAAAATCCTTCAAACAGAAGCACACTTTCTGGGCAATTACAGGGGAATGATGACAGGCAGCTGAAAGCACTGAAGTATCAATAGTCCCCAGATGGGAAGGGAGAGCTATTAGGGAAGGGGGCTAGGCAGAGGGGCGAGGAGAAAGAAGCAGGAGGAAAACAATCGTGCTGCCTCACCTGAGTTTTTCTTTGCTGTGCACGAAGCGCACTTTCCTCTGGCTCACGTCTTTCCAGCTAAAATGGCCAGCCTTGTCCAGCTGAACCTCCTTCCCATTTCTTGAGAGCACCAGCCTCCCGTTGGTGGGAGTGCTCACAACGTGGAACAGGAGATCTTCCACGGTGCCGTCCTGGGGCTGGATGTTCAGCAGAGAGAAGTCCAGCGGCTTCATTGAGCCAATAGCAAGGGCCAAAGACCCATTCACATGAAGACTGGGAGTGTGTGTTTTGCCTAGAAAACATGAATTCAAAGGTCATACTTCACTGATTAGGTCTTACTTATTTGAAAGAAATAAGCTTGTGTTAATTCACAGCTTCACTGAGAGGCTTCTGGGTTATTATGCAGAACACGCATTCTTCTAATCTAGCGATCATCACCCTGGATGCAGATTAGAAGAAAACACAGGAATATATTGGTGTGATTTGGGAACTGAACAATGCTTCCTTAGTTAGGATGCAAATAGCCCAAGTGACCAAAAAATTTGGTAAGTTAGGCATCACCTAAATTGAAAACTCGGGTTTCAAAAGACACAAAGTGCAAATACATTATCCGTCAACTGACAAATAGAAAAACAAGGGCTGGGGGTATGGTTCAGTGGTAGAGTGCTGGCATAGCATGTACAAGGTCCTGGGTTCAATCTTCAGCACCACAACCAAAGAAAAGAAAAAGACAAAAAAGAAAAGACTGAAAGGTGAATAGGTAAAATAGGTAAAATGTGGTACACCCATACAATGCAATAATACTCATCTATAAGAAGAAAAGGGGGCTAGGGATTTAGCTCAGTGGCTTAAGCGCCTGCCTGGCAAGTGTGAGGTCGTGAGTTCAATCCCCGGTGCCAACAAAAAAAAAAAAAAAAAAAAGAAGAAGAAGAAAAGGAAAGATACTCTGATGTGAGGTACAGCATGGAAGAACCTTGAGAGTATCACGCTGAGTGTGTGTGCTGCCGAAGCAAGCGCGTCATGCTAAGCTAAAGAAGCCAAACACAAGAGGTTACATACTGTGGTCCCATTTATGTAAAATGTCTGGAATAGGCAAGTCCACAAAGACAGAAAGTAGATTAGTGGGTGCCAGGGGAAAGCATGAGGGGAAAATGAGCAGAAGTTATTCATGGTTATGTGGTTTTTTTTGAGGGGGTGATAAAAATGTTCAGGAACTAGATAGCTGGTAGATACAACTTTTTAAGTAAACTAAAAACTGCTGGGTTGCATACTTGAAGTGTGGACTTTATAGTATGTAATACATGCCTCAATAGTAATAATAATAATGTTATATAACATGGGGAAATTTTAAAACAATACTGGCAAAATTCTGCATGTCATTGATGAATACAACACTTGGACTGTACTGTTAGAGTTACATGTTACATGTTCTAGAATGGGCTTCATTAATTTTACAAACCTGCCAGGTAATCTAATAGGCTGGCAGGTGTGAGATCCTAGTCTTATCTTGATACCCCTATCACATCAGATTCACTGAGGTCAGGAAAAGAGGTAGGTGTCTGATATCATTTCCTGGAAGAGCATCAGTTAATCTGCAGTGAAGTTGGACTGCGGGTAGATCATATTCAGAATTCATGTCAAATATACATACACTTCGTTTTTAAAATTTTACCATCTCCATCCATATGTAGCATATGATGACTGAATTAGGATTTCCTACCATGATGTAGGACATTCTCCTGTGCAAAATGTTCTGCTAAGTTCTTTAACTGGTGGGCTCTTTTATACCATGTAAGACAGGACAGTTGAGGAATTCAGAGTTTCATGGGGACAACTCCTACCATAAGATTATTCTAATGAAATTGGAATTCATTTTCGTAAGTTGATCTGTATTATGCCCCACAAGTAGTAACCTGATTTTCATTTGGGATTTCCAAAAAGATTTCAATAATGTAAGTCAGAAATATGTTGTTTCCCTTTGGAAAAATCTTAATATCTTTAGAGGCCAGAAATAAAAGTAAGTGACTGATTATGGATGCTACAAAATTCCCTATGTCACTGATGAACACCACTAAAATAGGTACACTGAGCCATTATGAAACTTCCAAGCTGTAGCTACCTATAAAACTTTTGGCATTCAAAACTAGGACTGAATTCACTTCTCTTTATTGTGTAAGGTAAGGTGCCATTGGTATGTTGGAAGAGACCAGCTCCTTTCCTTTAATATGCTACCTTATTTAGAACAGCAAACAGCATGTCTTTAAATCCATCTACTTCAAACATGGGAACCTAGTCTCACACTGGTCACTGTTTATAATTTGTCTTCATGCATGCGAAAAAAAAAATGTACCACCGTATCTTTGGATAATTAGAATTACAAGTTTATAGGAAAAAATAAATACATTATACATGTAAATATATAACAGGTAATTTTCTATAACACGGCTGCAGTTCAGGAACAAAGCTAAATCTCTGCCAAATTTTTTATCTGATAGTTATAAATTTGCAAAACACAGATCATTTCTTCTTTCATTCCAAAGACCACACAAGTTGATTTTTCTGAATTTCTCATGTTCTGTAGTCAGCCCCTTATTCCTTAGTAGCACCACACGCTTTCTAAGGATGGATTCTGCATTTTATGTCGTAATTCTATACATAAACCCAGCCACTGCACAGAGAGATTATTGGTAAATTAACCAGACACAGGAGAAGTTCTTACCAGCACATGTTTCATTAGAGGAATGGGAAGAGAAGCCAGGAACACAGCGGGCAACACAGAGGCCATTCCTCAGAAAGAACCCATGGTCACAAAGGTGACACCAGTCCCTGGACCTGCACTGCAAGCACCCCTGAGGGCAGGCTGAGAAAGAACACAATAAATAAGCCACAGCTAAGGCAGACACTCAGGAGCAACAAAGAAACAAAGGAATTACAACCCAGGAGTCATGGTACAAACAGCAAAGGACCCCCCACTGGCAGCATAAGAGAATCCTAACAGCTTCCCTGTGGAGATTCATAGGGAGTGATTTACCCTCAAAAGGTATCAGAACAGAGAGGCCACTCCCAGTGTATACACTGCGATCTAAATAATACGGCACATGGATGGATTAACATTGCCATGTAAGAGGTCATTTAGTGTGACTAAAGCTTAGCTTCATTTTGTGTCCCATTCTTTCTTTACCACTTACCAGCTAAGACTTAAGAAAGTTCCTTCAAAAATCAATTAAAATTTTATTTCGTTGAAAAAGAGGCCAGCAAAATATCTCACGCAAATAATAGTTGGGAGGATTGCACATGTTACAATGGGAAAGGACTAGAATACTGCCAGACACAGAAAAGGCTCAATTGTTTTATTACTACCATGCTCATACTTACTGTTGTTGTTAGTACTAGTTTTTTAAATGCATGAAGAGAGCTAGCTATTTGAACACACACAGCATTATTTCCTTGGGTCAAGCTAATACTCTTTATAGACTCAGTGCTTACTATCTAAATTTGATGCTTCCTCAGTTGGAATTTTGTTATAAAAAGGCTGTACATTTATAAGGTGTTGGATTAAAATCAGAAAACATGGGTTTAATATCTGATTAGATGTTACTTTAACACCTTTAGGTTACTCTTTTTTTTTTTTTCCATGTATAAAAGAGGATTCATAATGTTTTCCATGCCTTACCAAGTCATTGTAAATGCTAAATGAGATAATGGAGATGAAGAAAACTTGGTGAAAGGGAGAATGGTACGCTTGGGTAATAGTGTTATTGTTAAATTCCTTGCAAGAGACACAGATGATACCAAGTTTTTACAGAAATGATGAGAACAAATGATAAATTTTCTTGATGATCCAAGGAGATTAAGACTGTGTGTTTAGCTTTATTTTAATAATAAAAGCTCTAGTGTGTCTCACTAAATTATTCCAAATCCTATTCTTTGAAAATATAATGCCAATATCAGGGTCACAAGTGATTTAGTCTACACACTGAAAATTCTATATCCATATCAATATGGCTGATCCACTCTTAATAGATACCTCACTGTAGTTCAATGCAACCTTATATCCCATAAAATATTTGCTTTGTTTCCATAAAGACCTAGAGGGACACTATTGATCTGTGTAAGAGAATTATTGGGCTGCACTCCTATATTCTGTTTAACCAGAATTTGGCAGACGTACATGGGAAGCCATCAATTACTTCAGCTAAGTTCCATGAATTTTCATTCTGCATCTAACCGAGATGCTCTTCATTACCTGAGACACAGCACCCATGGCTTACTTGCCACCCTTACTTCTTCCCAGAGTACTCAGTAAAGACCTGAGTTACCTGTGCATTTGTGCTTTGCATGATCTGGAAAATACCCCTTCCCACATTCCTGGACACACTGAGCTTCCAAGAGGAGAAATGGCTCTTCACAGTGGGTGCACTGGTAGAGGTCTTGGCACTGGAGACAGTGGTTATCACAGCCTGAAAGACAAAAAGTCAACAGGAATCTTTTGCTTTCCAAGGGGGCTCTGGTCCACTGGGGAAAAGCAGCATTAGGTATCAGGCAGCGGTACAATCTGAGAAAGCGCCCCATGAGAAATGAAGGAGCCAGGTTCTGCTTGTGCCACTTCACTCTCAACACTTAGGAGACTTGGGATCAGTCCCCCAACCCCTATGAGCCTCTATGTTCTCCCCTATAAGACAGGAGTAAAAATGCTGTACCACGTATCTCCTTGAGTGAAGATCCAGTTAAGTACTGGAAAATGCTAGATAAACTCTAAAGTAACTGACAGATATGAGTGATTAATGTTATTATTAACTAGTCCTTGACTCTCAATACTATTTTGCTGAAGTGTTGATCTTTCTTGCCTTATCCAGTCAATTATCAGTCTCTCAGGAATGCTACCAGGAATGCTCTCCGTGCACTTTTGGTAAAAAGTGCAGGATCTGAGGATTTTGTGGTGTTAAATTGAGGCTTCAGAAGATAATGGGGAGAGAAAGGTGAGGCATAGGGCAGGCATAGGGTGTAGGGAGGCAGGTGATAGAATAGCATGGTCTTTCTGGGTCCCCAATACCTAAGTACACAGACCTTTCCATCCGAAGGACAGGATTGTTCAAATTTTTAAAAAATCCAAAAGTAATGATTTTATATGTGGCCATTTAGCCCCAGGATTCCCATAGTGGCATCAAATTTTAGCATATCATATAAGGGCACGGGAGAGGGAAGGGGGAAAACTCACAGTAACATAGATAGCTCTTAGGAACAAAACAAGAAACGGGTGAAAAACAGAAGGGAAACTTGTCAAGGGGTCCCTCTCAGAAACTGAGGAGGCCAAGACAGTGGTCACAGAATGAGGCCTCCGAACACTTACTCTTGCAGAGGCCCAAGTCACGGTAGAAAGATGGCGAACACTGCTCTTGGCAGGCACCGTCCTGGAGAACATAGCCATCCATGCACTGCAGGCAGTCGGTTCTCAGAGGCCCACTGCACACCTTGCAACTCCAATCACACTCTGCAAAGGAAGTCTGTGTTAGATCAGCTCATCTTCCAACCACCCTCAGGCCCCACAACCTATTTAGGAGGCTGCCGTCTGCAGCTGCAGGTGGTAATGTGAGGGCAACATAAGTGATGTCGGATAACTGAGCTATAATGAGGCCTCTGCCTGAAGTGATCTGGATGCTTCTCTGAGGTTGTGTTTCCTCATTATGCGAGACACAGGCATGGACAAGGTGCATTCCGTGTTTCCGCAATCTGCCTGTCAGCAGGGTTGTCCTAGAGCCAGATTAACCTGGTTTCGTCTCACAGGCCCTAGGGGTCTTTATCTCATGTGCCAGGCCAAGTCTTCACACAAAGCCTTCATAGGGAGTGATCAATATGCCACACTAGCTAATCCCAGGGCTCAATTGGTAAAGAGATAGCTGAGATCTGCTACCACCACTGACTTTCTACCTCTCAAAACTCAGGCATTCACATCACAACAGAAAGAATCAGTGATGGTGGACTTTAATGCAGGATAAAGCTACTGTCCAAAAAGGGAAATAATGGAGGATCCATTTAGGGCTGTGGAATTGACCAGTGTGTGTACATGATCATTTGATCAACACCCATGGGAAACATATCACTGCCCAGGGAGGATATGAATGTAGGAGGTGCAGACCCTGCCTTCAAGAGGCTCGTGTTGTGTCAGGGGTTTAGCTCAGTGGCGTAAGTGCCTGCTTGGCAAATGCGAGGTCATGAGTTCGATCCCTGGAACCAAAAACAAACAAACAAACAAACAAACAAAACCACAAAAAAAACAAGGCTCCTGTTCCAGCAGGAGCTATCCTTGGAGCTATGCATTATCCTATCCAGATAATGCAGCAAGACTGTTAGAAATACAGAGGATCAAACATGACATCAGAGGCAGAGTCTCAGGGGTTGGGGCACAGAAAAACATGTTGCTGCTGCTTTTGTTTTTATTACTGTAGTTATGACACATAGCTATTGCTGCTGTTGGCTCTAGTGTTCCAGGAAGTTCTGAAGCAAGTACAAAACCAGTGTTCTAGCTGGCAAGGAAGTCCCCCAGGCATGGAAGATGCACCACAGAAGATGGTGAAGGGCATTGACTCTGGGCTGAGGACTTAGCTCAGCAGCATGAGTGCCTGCCTGACAAATGGAAGGTTGTGAGTTTGATCCCTGGCACAAAATAAAAAAATGATAAGGACATAGCCTTTGAAGTCAGGCAAGTTGCTTGTTAAGTCATGGCACTGCTATTTTTTTATCTGCATCATCTCATACATCTTCCATAAATGTTTGAAGCCTCAATAAAACGGACAAACATAGTCCCCATTTCATAAAAGCATTGAGAAGATTGTGTGAAATTGCAAAGGTAAAGAATTTAACACAGGAGCTGGGCATGTAGCTCAGGGTTACAACAGTAACCCATGCTCGGTATGTATGTGGCTTTGGGTTTCCTCGCACTAAAATAATAATAAATAAACAATTTAGTGCAGTGCCTGGCATATAGCAGTAGCTTAGTTGTTGTCTGCTATTGAACTGTTTTTCTTACAGTTCTTGTCTCTACTCACAGCTGCCTCAACCATCCCTCCCTCCTTCCTAAGAAGCTGGGGAAAAATCTCATCATTCACCTTTTCTCTTCCTTGATGCACTACTTCCATTCCCAAAGAGCAGGTAAGTGCACAAGACAGTTACATGTGCTCTCCAGGAGATTTACAAAGTTAATCTCACTTGTTTATTTGGCTGACTCAGTCCTAAGGGAAAAAGACTAAAACATAGCCTTGAAACCTGCCAGCATGGTAACAAAATCATTTACAACAGGGAGGATTTGCGATAATCTTGTTTTTCACTGCTAACTGGTTAGAAGGAGAACAGCAGAAAGGTTTTTGTGGTCTTCGGTGCAGCAGACCACCTAAGTTGACAACCAAGTAGAATTTCTTGGAATGGAAAATGTGCGATTTTGCAGGACTCAAAGCATCCCTAGTACTGCTGGCAGAAGTTTGACCTCTGTATCTGAGCTCCAGCTTCCCCACCAGAGCCAGAGGCAGAGAGGGAAAGGTGGAAAGGGGCCAGGATGAGGGGGAACAGGGAACACAATCAAGTTAAACTTGTTTTTAGTTCTGTATTTTCTCTTTACTGAACATTATCATTCAAAGAGCAAAAATGCCAAGAATTTCAGCTATTGGACCACAAAGAAAAAGGCACTTGGTTTTTTACATTACCTCCTTGTAAATTCCTTGTTGATGAAGATAATGTCTTCACTTATATTTGCATTTGTCAAGCAGAGATGAACAAATCAGACACAACTCTGACCTGCTTAAGCTTAGAGTCTAGCAAGCTAGAGGTGTAAATGTAAACACCTCAGGGCCCAGGAAGGTAATGTAAATTTTTGAAATAAGCCTGCTGAGATAGAACAGCGACTGATACAGGCTTTGGTGAAGAGAGGATGCTTCATTCAGCAGGGAGGAGAGCTACACAGGACCTGTCCTTGAGCAGTGGTAAGGCAGAGCCAGTATTGCCAGGTCTGATTTTTTTCCCAAAAGAAGTAAAAAAAAAAAAAGCACCCATTTGTCTATGCAAAGTCTTTTGATTTATAAAAGGCAAATATTTACAAATTTTAAAGCTTCAGAAGATTAGGTGGGCCAAACACAATGTGTCTATGGACCAGATACACGCTGAAGGTTTCCAGTTTGCCATCTCCAGTCCACTTACCAATGCCTGGCACAGCAGCTAACACATAGTAGGTGCTCAAAATGTGCTTTATAAGCAAATAGGTGAATGAATAAATGAATATGTAATTCTTGCTATCATCGGAGAAAGTCAACACATTTGATGAGGGCATGTCCCACTGTGGGCATCTGGGCACCCTAGTAAACGGGGTGCCACTGAATAAAAGCATCTTATACAACTCAAGAAGAGCTTTACCTCTGCACGTGTTGGTGGAGACATTGAGATAGTACTGTGGGGCACAGTTCTCATACTGGCACTCCCCAAAGAGCAGCACCTTGTGTGGATCTCGGCAGGAGGTACAGCTGGTATGTGAAGCACAGCTCCGACAACGTGGGTTACATTCTGCACAGATAAGAGACAATGACCCGATGATTACAATCGCAAATGCAAAAACTTTGATGAAAAATCCAGGCAGACGCCACGTGGGAACAAAGCCCTGCTCCAACCTGCTCTCTAATTATGACTCGTGACCTCCTCTGTGAGCAGCAGATTCAGAAAACGTTAGTTTTTTATTTTCCAAAATAAAAGAGGATAATCTTGTCTTTGCTATAAATAAATTATAAACGCATGGTTAGAAATCTGTGATTCAGCAACTGAATTTGTACTTACCCTAAGACCTCTGGAATTAAAGTCCAGTTTTATTTGAACCTTACTTCTTAAGGAAACAAGCCCTATATGATAGAGATTTAGATGTGTGCATGTGAGTATGATGCCAAAATTAAAATTAAACACCAACTTTATCATGGAGTTGATGAAATCAATCCCATAATTTAAGACACAAATGACTTAGTTTATTAGTTAGTTTGCTCCATTGTAGCTGTTAGCAGCCAGTCATCTAACTAATGAGCCCCTACTTTGATGGTGCTTCTGTCTTCTCTAACAATTGGCATTTCTCTATGTACTCAGTTGTTCATGCTAGAAACTTGGGCATCTATCTTGGTATTTCTCTTTCTATCACATTTAATCTAGTCACTCACTCTGTCCTATTTATTTAAACTCTCTAACCTAACTTTGTGAACTTCGTGCTTTTCTCCCTATCTATAAAAACTAATACACCCAAGCCTTCATCATCCTTGCAGGATTCCAGTCACAGCCTCCTGATTGCTCTCCTTGCATCCAGGCTGAGCCCTTGCAATCTATTTTCTATGCATCCACCACAGCGGCTTATTCATATCACTCGGGTCACAGAAAACGCTCTCCTTACAAACTCAATGTCTTTCTTTACTATTGGAAACTTTCCAGCCATCATTTCTACAAATACAGTCCTTCCATATTTTCTTCATTTTCTCCACCTAGAAATCCTACCACATTTGGATCTTCTTTTTGTAAACTTCAAGTCTCTTTATCTATTACTCTTCATTCTGTCCTTTCAGGGAGCCTTTGTGGGGTCTCCACTCTGGAACAAGTCTCTGAGGTACATGCTCATTTCTTTCCTGACATGTGTAGCAATTTTCACTTAAGGGATTATTTGTTTAACATCTGTATCCTTTAAGCTGTAGACTTCAGGAAAGCAAAGACCAGGTTTGTTTTGCTCCTTGCATTATTCCCCAGCCTGGCCGGCAGCTGGTTATCTGTTGCATTGCAGGTGCTCAGTCACCTGCTACATAAATGAACAAAGCCAAGCACTTAATTTACAAACAGACACAAACACAGACACAAGCACCTACATCGCTGCCTCATTCTGTCCACTTTAAGTGTATGTCAAGGAAGAGGGGATGAGAGCAATCCTTCAGTTTTAGGACTATAGTATAGGATACAAGGGCAGCACAATGCAGGAAAATTACATCCCTATAAGATGAAAGAAATGACGCACTCTTGTTTCAGCTACAAAGAAAATCACTCCAATAAAAAATATTCATTTGAATATTTTAATTTAAGAAACTAGGAAATATCTAGGAAAGATACTAGGAAATAAATTTGAATTTTTTGAAATTAATTTGAAATTAATTCAAACTGAAAATTTGAAATTAAATTTGAATAATTTAATTTAAGATACTAAGAAAACTATAGATTGCATTTTCAAACAGACACATTGGATATAATCAGAAAAGAATATGTATTTTAACTGTTCAAAGCTTACACAAGACTAAACTTGTATTTTTTTTTTGCTAGGATTTTTATGCATGGATTTTAATTTGGGCATAGCATTTGATAAAGATCGTGGAAACAGTAGGCCCTAACGGTTGTATGTAGTTTTGACGATGACTAAAATGCACACTCAAAATTAGTACATCTTCTTAATTAGCAATGTCCCTAGTAAAGTGATCATAGTGATCGAGTCTTAATATTTTACCTGATCAATTTTTTTTTTTTTGGTACCAGGGATCAAACTCACGACCTCGCACTTGCCAGACAGACACTTAGGCCACTGAGCTAAATCCTCAGCCCCCTGATCAATACTTTTAGTAATGACTTTAGACAAAAGAATCACGCTAATCAAATTTAAATATGGAATGTATACCTGTATCAGAAGCACATGGTTAACTTTTACCAGCTGAAAAAGAATTCAGTTATTTTAACCAGTTGAAACAATAAACCTAAAGTAATCAAGTAAAATAAGCAGAACCATAAGTAAAGTCCTGCATTTGTGTTCTAAAACCAACCGAATATATGATGAAGAAGACTTGCTTAGACAGCAGTTTTCTATAAAGAAAACCAGCCCAAGCCTTTTTGCCATTTAAAGATTTACTACTAACTGAAAATGTCATGTGATTACTGAAGATATGAATGTAGGCTTCAGTTGAGGAGTCTCCCCACAACCTACATTCCAGCCGGCATCCCTGGTTGGTCTGGAAATGCAAATGAAGCCCAATGCCAGCTCTTCTGCCTGGGCCACAGGACAATCCTTGGCTCTGATGTCTGAGGGTTTCTGATGCTTTAGTTTCTCAGCCCTCCTCTGCCTCTGGGCTCCTGAATCTTCGCGTGCAGTTTCTCACTCCCCTGTGGTACCTGGGTGTATAAGCCAGCCCTTACACCTGTATCATCTTGATCTTCATATTTCTACTTCTCCTTCCTAAGCAAATTGGCCAATGGCTACCTTTGTCTCCCACACAGGAGCTGTGTACACACCATAGGTCCTGGGGTCCTCAACTTCTACCTTAGGTCTGTGGGGTGGTGAAGGAGCACCCTTTTCTCCAAACAATATTCACCCCACACAAAGTATTCCTCCATCCATGTTGGTGTGACCGGTCCACACTGACAGCTGCAGAGGCAGGTCACTGTAGGGAGTGCTAAGAGGACAGAAGAGAAGGTGGCAAGTGGAAGGAGAGCCAGGAAGTGAACCAAGGATATGCTGTCACCAGCATTTGGGGAGGAAGGAGTAAGGCCCTCCCAGCAGGGGGAGTTCACTAGCCCTTTTCTCTACTGAAGGTCTGACAGCTGCTATCAACCTCTGCTTAAACTGTCTGCTTGCTCCAGTTCTGTGGAGGAATCACAGATGTCCTGGTGGGAAATGAGCATTAACTTCGAACTTTTGAGTCTAATCATGTTGAATAAGGGAGGAGACTTAATTCTCTGTTGCTCCAGAGAGTTCTAGGGTTGATCAGAAACAACTGTTTGCCCATGATGTTTCTAGCAGAGGTCTGGGAGGAAAAGAGAAAGTATCTGCGCTGGTGCAGGTTGGCTTGGGTAGCCTGGAGCTCTCCTCCAACTGTAAGGCACTGCACTTACTCAGCATCAGTTTTTAAAGTTCCTGCCTCAACTGCTCACCCTTAACTCTTAGAGCTCAGTTAATAGTACAAATTCTGTAAAGATTTCTGTAACCAGAATCTAGAAAGCTCGCTAGCCCTTGTTTTCTTTAATAATACAGTTATCATTGCCTCCTGTAATACTGGTTACATTTACTCAAAAGTCCTTTACTGAATGATTTTTAAAACAGGCAGGCCTTTAATTGCCTGTAATGGTGAGCTTTACAAAGAGGTATTGTTGATTTTTTTTATATGCTAAGGACTCAAATATCCCAATTTAAGGGCTTACTTTATGCAATCTTAAAAAGAATGAATCTTAAGGACTGATGGTAGGAACTTTTTAATTCAAACAAAACAGACTATGAAATCCTATTTACATGGTAGCATAGCAAAGGTACCAACCTGGAGCAAATCAAACACTTCCCCAAAGAGAAATAGTTCAATGCAATGCATTTTTGTCATCTATACTTGATACAAGGGATTCTATTTTTCCTTTTGAACTTCTATTTCTATGATTCCACTGCTGTGAAGATGCTCATAAATCTGAGTCACTATTTCTCTGCCAATACTTTCTTGTATTTGAATAGAACATGAAAGTATTTCACTGTCTCTTGTATCACAAGACATACAGATTCTGGCAGACAGCTGATATACAACATGCAAATTTTTGGTTATTAAAAGTAAAGAAATCTAACTGGGAATGGTGGCAAGAACCTGTAATTCCAGCACTTGGGAGGTTGAGGCAAAAAGATTGCTGTGAGTTGGAGGCCAGTCTGGATTATGTAGTGAGATCTTGTCTCAAGAAACAAATACCCCTCCCCCCAGAAAAACCAAAATAAAAGTAAAGAAATCCTATTGGTTCAGTAAAGGTTTCTATTGTTGCTGTCTCAACAGACGATGCAAAAGTGTGAGAACCATATAGCTTCATTTCAAAGGCAAATGCTTGCAAACACTGAATGAACTGAGAGTGATAGCTCCCTATCTATATTAGTGTCTTTTGCTGCACAATTTGCCTTTCAGTCCAGATGACAGTGGTACCAATGATGCTCCAGATGATGACAGTGGTAACAATAATAAGAGTTAATGTATACTGAAAGGGACCGTCTCCTCTACTAGGGTCTGTGTTAAATGCAACTGGAATGGAGATATTGCTATAATTCCTTTATTACAGGAAAGGAAACTGAGGCCCAGCAATTAACTGACTTGCTTAAAGCCACAAAGTGAGCTTCAGACTCCTGAGCCCGCAGCTCAGCCTCCTTGTCACTCCTCTGTGACATCACCAACATGGCACTTCCCAGAACATACATGTGAAACACCCTACTCCATTTGTTCACTGTTATTTTTGAAAGTTTGTAAGTTTTGAAACTGACACTTCAATGACTGAAATAAAGTAAGCTACCTCTTGGTCTATCAGAAATGTTCCTTCATCTGCGAAGGATTCCCTAGTTTTTTTCCCATTCCAATCTTCCCTTTTCCTAATTTATTCTAATCCAAATCAGCCCAACACAGCCCAACACAAGGCAGTCAATCACATTCAGACTTATTTGAGAAAAAAAAAAAACATCTATAGATGTTACGAAGACACAATAACTACTTTGGGAGCAGAAATAAAGGCTTGTATGGTGTCAGTATTTAACAAATATATGAAGAAAATAAGTTAAATCCAGAAAAGTGCATAGTCACTGACTGTGTACTGAAGCAAGTCCATTCTCTGGCCATGATCAAAAGCTGGAAAAATCATAATGGTGAAGCAGGCTAATACTTATTTTATAAATGAGGTCAGCGGAACAGAGAACTCAGCCTGCCCAAGATCACACACAGCTGCTGTTTAGGGAAGAGAACACTTTCAACCAGACTGATATCTGAATTACAGCCTACTAATGGCATCCACATTGTCTTTGCAAAATAGTTTCCTTCCACCTGGAAAAATAAAGGCTACTGAGAGAGAAGATGGAAAACCAGAACTTCACATTTCTTCCAGTGGCCCCAGGAGGACAGAAAAAAAAAGAAGTTTTGTTAAAACACCTACGCTGGCAAGCTCGGTTGTCATCCAGGTAATGTCCAGGGAAGCAGGAGGCGCTGCAGGTGCCAATGTGGGTCAGAACGAGGTTGGTGTCGCAGGAGGTACAAGAGAAAGGTCCTCCACCCTGGCAGGTCCTGCAGGAGAAGTGGCATCCTGCAGAGGGAAAGAAGACAAAACAGAAGTGATGGTGCCAGGTTCCCTTCCAAAGCCGCAGGGGGCAGGGATAAAACAGTACCATGTAAATGACACTGGCACTCCGCTTGTGGCCCCCATGGGCCTCCCACTTTGGGAAATTCATCCTTCTAGGCTCCAGCCCCAAAGAAAATCACTTGAGGCATTTTCAGCTTCTGGTCTAGCACTTACTTTTACAAGTGCCCCCCTCTGTGTAGTATCCAGAAGGGCAGTGGGGAACACAGCGGTCACCCAGCAGCAGGTGGTGGGCATTCTGGCACCTCAGGCAGATGCTCCCGGTGTCCTGGAGATTGGCTGTACAGTGCTGGCACAGGGGGTGGCAGTCTGCAGGGGGCAGAGAGCAGAGCAGAGGCCCAAATGCTGGCGAGCACATGTCTCATCACTATGCCAAAGGACAGAGCGATTTCAGTCACCAGCAGTGATGCAGACAGCTTGAGAATGGCCCAAGGCAGAGTCAGCAAAGCAGAAGCACGAGACCTGTTCACAATGTGTGCCTGATGGTTTCAGCAAATGGTGAACCCCGGCACAGTGACCGAGTTTTTAATCTCTTTCCAACTGAGCAACCTACAAGTGCCAAATCAAGTACCATGTGACAGATCTTTTCCAGGGGCAAAGGGACAGTAACATCAGTACTCCTAAACCCATCTGGGCACAGGGATGCATGTCTATAATGCCAGTGCAGGCTTATAGTGCAAGCACCCTGGGAGGCTGAGGCAGGAAGATCACAAGTTTAAGCTCACCCTGGGCAACTCAGTAAGACCCTATCTCAAAATGGTACAAGGGCTGGGGATGTGGCTCAGCACAAAGGCCCTAGGTTCAGTCTCCCATACTGCAAAGCAAACAAACCAAAAACCTACTGACCTCTCTGCCATGAGTTACGAGCACCTCAGTGTAATGTGCCCTGTCACCACACCCTCCTGCTCTCCCACACCTGGCACACTGGTCTCAGGCTTCAGTGTGGGAGACTCTGTGGGTTTTTTTAGATTACTGCATGAAATTGTTGGAAAATGCTAGTCTTTAGCTAAAGATGAAGTTACAAGGAAGAGTTCTCAGTTGAAAAATCACTTTTAGGACATGATACATGGTTCATAGTTATAGCTGTGATTAAAGCTATAAAACAAATTATCTCTTTCAGCCAGTGCTCTGGTCCTCACTTTTGTAACAGTCACTCTCCAAGGAGGAGCCAGATAGTGTTTAGCTTCCATAGTGGTGAAAATTTCCTTCGAAGTGACAATTACCTTTGAGTTTCATTTACCACCCTCCATTCTCCAAATTACCCACCAACATGGTAAAGATTGAGGACAAATGAAGGAAGGTATGTGTTTCTCCAAAGCTGGTCCATCATGCCCCATCGTGGTCGCGGCACTTGTGTGCTGTTGCTTAACGTGCCACTGGAGGCCCAGACATGTCTCGTATGGTCTCAAAGCTTTGTAGACAGAGGTTCTGCTGTCTGGTCAAATTTTCATTAAAAAGATTCCTGCCAGTAAACCAGCTCGCCTGCCTGAAGTCCTGTGAGGCAGGCCTTTCTTTCCATACTCTTGGCAATACTTTCCCAACCCACAGTCATCTAGGCCCACCCCCTGTGAGCAGAGCAGTGCGCACCCCTACCCGGTGCCCACTGCTCCGCCCAGGACCTGGTCCAGGACCCAACTATTGCTGTCACCCCAGAAGCTTCCTCCTCAGAAAGGCCGGCAAACTGAAAGCCCCTGACCCTTCTCTGAACTCTGGCCATTTCGAATTCCGGGCAGTCCTTTGCCAATATTAGAGACAATGCGTGATATCCTAAGAGCTAAATTAGACCTCATTACAGCCTTTCAGTGAATTATAAATGAAGCGGTGACTGTACGGAGGGTAAAGGGGAGAGGCCTGTGTTCTGCTTCCCATGTGAGCACAATTCGGGCGCATACGGAGAAGCCTTAAAGCACAGGCGTGTTGCTGGAGCTAACAGAAGTGATGGTGTTTTCTGATTACCTTCACGGGGGGGAAACCCAGGATCCTTTGGGTGGAGGCTATGTCCTTTGAGTGCATGTGTGCAGATTGGTCCTGGCCCAGGCGTGTGCTGCCTTGATCTGCAGAGCCTCGGTGGCCTAAAGACTAGTTGCATCTAACTGAAGCTTTCTCTAGTATGCAATTAGAGAAATGAGAAAGAATGATTGCCATGGGGACACTCTGAAGAGAAAGTAAGCAGATCTCTGAAGTACTTGGTAGATATAATAAATAAGTATTTACGGGGTTTGTCTCATCTTGGAGCTCCCTAGAAGCTCTTCAGATGAGGAGTGTAAAGTGTACTAATTACTTCTCTAGAAAGCTAGACTAGGGTATGTACATTCCTTCCCACCTCACAAGCAGTGGCTCTGAACCATCACTGCAGTGCTCAAGTCTCCTCTCTTCCTACTTGCCTGTCTCCCCTGTGACCTTATCCACTCCAGTTCCCGGTCATGCAGTAGTACCTTCTGAGCATTCCATCCAAGGAACATCTACCTTTGTTCTTTTTTAGTTCCTTTCCTCTCATTTCCCAGGATTCTTCTGTGCACTTTCTTGATCCTATATTCAACATTATTGCACCTTTCCCCCTTTATCTCTCTTTACTTTCCCCAACTCTACTCGTAAACATAAAAGAGCACCCCCACTTTTCTCTGTGAACTCCCCCTCTCTTGCCTTTCCTTGGCCACCCTACTGCCATCCACCTCCACAGTTCTACTACAGTGTCACTCTTGAAAAGGTCTCTCCCTGGTGCACCGGGACCTGCACAGTGCGGTTGACTCAGCGTGCCAGGAGAACAAGGAGCTCCTTCCCTCTCTGGGGGGCAGCTGAGAGTGTGGCAGACTTTCAGGGGCCTCAAAGAGAGAGACCCTGGTGCATCGGGACCTGCACAGTGCAGTTGACTCAGGGTGCCAGGAGAACAAGGAGCTCCTTCCCTCTCTGGGCGGCAGCTGAGAGTGTGGCAAACTTTCGGCGGCCTGAAGGAGAGAGACCCTGGTGCGTCGGGACCGGCACCATGCGGTTGACTCTGGGTGCCAGGAGAACAAGGAACTCTTCCCCTCTCTGGGGGGCGGCTGTGATCCTGCTGGTGGGCAGGCTGAGAATCAGACATCTCACGTCGTCCTGTTCCATGTCCCCCTCCTTAGCAAATGGGAGCTAGTTAACTACACATCTTGTGAAAAAATTGGCTATGGTATTTAGTATGAGCTCCCCATATGCAAAGATATGGATAACCATTTGGAAGAAAACAAGAGACAATATGACAGATAGTGAAGATCCCTGGTTGTATAGGTTTGAAATTTATGTTTTCTTAAGTCCTGTTCTGTTCTGCTTTGTTGTGTTTAATTTTACCCCCCTTAAAGTAAAATTATATATATATATATATATATATATATGAAAAGAAAGTGCTCTAAAGGATATAACTGCATGTATGTTTAAGTGTGTAAGATAGATGACCACATTACTGTTTTTGTTAGATTGTTGAGCAGAACTGTTAATAGTCTCACTGTTTGAATGTCTACTTTGTGTGCTTTAATTTTGTAACTTGAACAACTATTTCCAATGATGACAGTATGTAACTTATCAAGTGGCGAT
>PVJX010012683.1:0-49601 GCA_004027295.1 Dolichotis patagonum
CCATATTACCAAGTTTTTGTTGGATCGTTGAACAGAACTGTTTACAGCCTCACTGTTTGTTCACTTTGTATGCCTTAATTTTGTAACATGAACAACTATTTCTAAGAAGACAATATGTAATTTATCAAGTAGTGATTTCTTAATTTTTTTTTAAATTCTGTATTATTTCTACCCTTTTTTCTGTTTTGCTTTTTTTCTCTTTAAATAAAATTTTTTTTTAATAAGTGGTTTGTTTTTTTACCTGAGGAATGGACAGAACATGTAAAAGCACCTGGTAATAAAGTAAAAATCCCCTTTCAGATTCTCTGTTTTTCTCCTTGTTTCTTTACATGTTTGTAAGTTGGTTTGTATGTCATTTTCAGTTTTAACTTACCTTTAACAAAAAATTGTTTTGAGATAAGACCTTCCTATGTTACCCAGGCTAGCCTTGGACTCCTGACTCAGTGATCCTCATGCCTGAGTCTTCCAAGTGTTGGCACTGTACCCAGTGCCATTTCCCCTTGTTTTTTAATTTCAGTGTCTCCCACTGGTATACTGCTCTAGAACTTGTCTCTTTTAGTTAATACTGTGTCATGAAGGATTGTTCATTCTCATTGTTTTAAGCACTGTGTCATATTCCAGAGTATGTAAATCACTTTTGAAACCTACTTTGTTACGTTTACTCTTTTACATTTAGCACTGGGGTTCTTCTGAGTAGCCATAGGTAAATTGACGTTGCAGTTCAAGATCCTCACCTTGGATCTTTCTCTTGGTTTTGGTAAAAGCAGTTTTCCTTGAACTGTATTTGAATTGATTTTTATATGTATGAACCTTGACAGGACCTCCCTCTTGCCTGCATTAAAGATGAGATTTGTGTCAGATTAAATTAATAATTCAGAATTGAAAAATGCTTTCCTCACCTGCAGAAACACTTGGAAGTATAGAACTCAGAAGTGACTCTTAGTGGAGGTTAGTTTCTCGAGTAGTATTTCCTGAAAACGAGAGCTGGCATGCCTGCTCCAGTCGGTGATCTTCTGAAGTAGAGATTTTCTTAGCTCTGATCTGAAAGAAACCTAAAGGTCACAGTGGGTAATCATGGCCAGCCCACCCTGGGGACCCCCCCCCACTTCTGGCCACATTCTCAGGGCTTCACTCACTGGATCCTCCTAAGAACACAAAGATGGGTTCTGTCATTAATCCCCATTTTAGAAGTGAGAGATGAGTCTGACAGCCTTGTGACTGAGGCATGTTAAGTAACTCATTCAAAGTTACCCATCCAGTAAGTGACAGAGCTGATATTCAAATCCAGTATATGCAGTGTCCACATGATACTGTCTTCTCAGGATGGCCCAACCCCCAGCTTCAGCGTGCCCTCTCAGCCCTCTCTAATTACTTGGTGGTGGCAGCAGTGGAGGTAGTAAGGAGTTTGCCTACTTCATTAAAAGAAAGTGTTAGCCAGGCGTGGTGGTGCATGCCTGTAGTGCCAGCACTCTAGGAGGCCGAAGCAGAAGGATCACAAGTTCAAGCTCATCCCAGGCAATTTATTGAGACCCTCTCTTAAAATAAAAATTACAAAACAGGGTTGGAGCTGTAGCTCATTGTGAAGGCCCTGGGTTCAATCCTCAGTACTGTTAAAATAAACACACACATACATACATACATACATACATACATACATACATACATACATAAATGAACTAAGGAAAAAAGAAACAAATAAGCATATACCAGCTGGAGAAGTAGTGCAGGGCTAAGGCACTTGGTTGACATATGTGCTACACTGGGTTCAAACCCCAGTACTGTTCATAAATAAATAAATAACTGGAGGGAAGGAGGGAACAAAATTAGAAGGAAAACCAGCAAGAATAAAATACAGCATGGGTTAGAGAAAACCAGTTGCTTAAAGAATGGCCACTAGAATCAATGGCAGTGTTTGTCAAAGACCGCAGACAAAGCTGCAGCTGCCTGGGTAGAAGAAGCATTCTGTGGCGCTTAGGCTTCTCAGGGCAGTAGGGGGAGGCATGGACTCAAGCTGCAGCGTTGTGTAGGAAAATCTGTCAGGAAGGTGGACAAGAACTCAAAGAGGAATCGTAAATGGGAGAGAGAAGGGACTGATGCCTGTTCTCTGCTTGCTGAATAGTCCTGGTTTGCTGGAGTGTCTTCCGTGGCTGCCTCACCATGCAGTGTGAGGCCTCTTGTGGGAATGCTGCTAATTGCTGCCTGCCAAGGTGCTCCTCTCCCTGGCAGGATGGTCCTTGTGGACAGAAACATTGGTGTCTAGATACGGGGGAGCTGCAGTAAAAGTGCCTGATTTAGGGTACAGAGTGCATCTAATTCCCCCTTTCTTCTGTTAAATCACAGCAAAGGGGACTACTTTAGATGGCTAATAGATTACCCAGCATCTGTGCACTATTTTGCATGCCTCTAGCAGGGGAAAATAGCTTGCTCCTAAGAGCTGAGGAGGGTTTAGGAGTAAAGGGAACAGATCTCACTGATTCATATTTTTACCCTGATCCAATGAAGACTTCAAAAATAAGACACTTATTTTACAGGTAAACACTTAGCCGTCTACTTCTCTCCCCACCCCTCATTCTTTGTTATGAGTCTTACTTGACAAAGATTCATGGCTCCATTTAGAAATTTTATATCTCAGCAGACAAAAAGCAATAAATGGGACAGGACAGAAAATCCTAAAACTTGTAAGATTCTAAAATGAGAACAAAATTTTTTAGAGATATTTTACCTCTAAGCAGATACAGCCTTAGGTAACTATAGCTTGCATTAGGTGGTTTAGTATTTGATTTTTGGCATTTGGGGGCACATTCAGAGGGAAAGTACATCTGTACAATTTTTTTTTTTGTCTTTTTGAGACAAAGTCTCGCTATGCCATTCAGGCTGGCCTTGAGCTCATTTTGTAGCCCAGGCTGGCCTCAAACTCACAACGATCCTCCTGCCTCAGCCTCCTGGGTGAGATTACAGGTGTGCACCACCACACCTGGCTTCATCTGTACAATATTTGAGAAAATTTTTTTATACCTCAGCAGTTTTGAAGAATCATGGTGGAATGTGGCTGATTACTCAAAAAGGAACGAAGATAACCATGAGCAATACCTGTATTCTCAGACAGGTAAGAACCTTGTCAAGATTCTTCTTACAGTATCATGTCTGTTCTTGAAATTCTGTCTCTTGTCTTTTTGTAAGAAGACCTAGAAGTCTGGAGGGATTCCTGGCTGGTGGTGCAGAAGCACCAATGCACTAATGTTTTTTAGATGGTGTCAGCAGCAGAGATGCTCGAAAAGAGGAGCTTTTCCAGCACTTTTATGAAGCACTTCAGAAAGCTTGGGATCGAGAGGGACCTTCAGACTGCATTATTGTTTCCATCGACAAAGAACAGAGGTAGCCTTATTTCTTTCTACTTTGTCAAATGTGATTGTGTACATACCAGGTAGTTAGGGATCCAGCACTGAGCACACACGAGCCACTGCGAGTTGGGGCTTCTGAGATCCTCTGTTAGAACAGTGCTTCAGAGATAGCAAGAACGATGCCACTGGGATGACCAAACTGGAAGGAGGGTAACATTGCCAAAGATGATTTCATAGCCAGCTTTTCTGCGTTGCTTGAGGTTTTTGTTATTTTCAATGAATGTATCAGTTTTATAATCAGAAACTAACAAAAGCTATTATGAGGGGAGTAAGATGTGAGTACCATGTATCTACAACCAGTCTGGGTTCTGGGGATTCTTTACTGAACATGATTGATGAAACCTTACCCCCTGGGACACTGGACCTCTATTACGGTGTGCCACAAAGTTGGCTTCATTGACCTTCCAGAGAAGGGTTCCTTTTATTTCTTAACTGCTTCTTGAATTCTTCCCAGCCTTTGTCTGGGCTGTTTTCTTCTGTCTGGGTTGCTCCCTCTCTCCCATCCACCTGCTTTACTTATGTGAACCACTTATGTCTAGTTACAGCCTGGTCTTCTGACTGTCTTCCCTTCTGCTTCTGTCCTGTAGACTGTCGGGCTTGGGTCCACATGGTACCCTGATCTCACACATCCTTAACTGGCACTTGTTAGGCTGTGTTGGATTGTGGGTTTGCTTCTATCTCCTGTCTTCAGGACAGACAGAGGCTTCATGTGTAATGCTAACTATGGCTGTGGATTAAGTCAAGTTTCATAGCACTTGCCAGGGTCTGGTAGGTAGATAGCAGTTGGTGGAATGCTGCACAGTTTCAGGCTAGATACTCAGCGAGTAGTGCTGAGGACCAGACAGATGAGAACTGACAGTCTCAGCACAGGAGACCAGTCATGCACAAAGCCTAATTGTGCATTGAAGACAGCACTGGACTTTTTTCACTTTTCACGTTATAAAAATCTGCAGTCCTACAATGACTTGGAAATTTTACTCATTGCTATTCCCTTTACAGAAGTTGGCTTCAGTTGTAGATACCATCTTTTCTTTATGAGATTTCAAAAGCAAAATTATAGCTCTATCTCATTTGGAGGGTGTTTGGGTTGCATATTGGGAGACAGTCTATGAGAAAAAAATGAGGTCAGTCACAGCATGGGAGGGTGGGAGAGGACAATACCTTTTACAGTGGAAAATGATGAAATTTCCCTTGAATAATTGAAAGACAACCAGACATGCCCTGGATTAATTTGATCATGGAGTAATTTAAACTGATTTAGAACCCAAAGGCAGTAAGGACTCAGCATGCATTTGTTTCTTCAGCGTTTAGCAACTTTGCTACAATACTCTGCCTCAGCTGGGGTCATCACATTAATCTTTGGATAGATGAGCGTTCTCAAAACTTGTAGTGAGTCTCACATCTGACTTTTAGCATCTTGTGCTTCTTTTAGAACTATGACCAACTCCAGCTGCCATTGGAGTTACACAACCCTGATACTCTTGCCATCTTCCCATCTTCAGAGCCAGGCCGACTGGTGTTCATTTGAGGGCAGTCTTTTGTAGTGGAGAGGACTGGAGACTGCGTTTCTTCTTCCCCTCCATCTGGAGTGGCATGTGGAAACTATGCCTCAGATGTTGCCCAGCCCCTGCCTGGTGTCCCACAGTCTGGCAGTTGTCCATGGATCAGACACTAGAGTAGATGCAGCTCAGAAACTCCTCTGCCACTGTGCAGCCAGCAGCTGCCAGGGAACCCACGATTTAGGGCCTGCTGCTCGCACTGTTGTCACTTTGATGTCGGGAAGATTTGTAGTGATAAATTAGTTGGCTAATTCATTCCTTTATATTCCCAAACAGTAATTAATTTTCAAATCATGTCATCAAATGTAAATTATTTTTGTGATTTTTCAATCAAAGCTGTCACTCAGTAAATATGAACCATGTCTTGTTTTCCTTGAATTTATTTTCTGTAATCTCCCATACTTTCCTAAATTGCCAAGGAAGCATTTTTCCTGTCATCTTATTACATTTTTAATTCACAGAGCATATGTTTAATGTGCACTTATGTGTGTAAACCTCCATGCTAGGCACAGAAAGGAACATAAAGATAATTAAGTTACAATTCCTATTCATAGGACATGCAGCTTAATAAGGTAGAACGAATGTAAATAACAAGTAAATAACGTGCTAAAAGTTTTCCTGATAGAGCAGAAGGTCCATATGAGGAAGAGTGGATCACTATAGTTCGGGGTGCAAGGAGATGAGGTGAGGTTTCAGCGATGTCATTTGAGTTGACCTTTTGAGGTGAGGACTGGTAAGTGACAGCAAGCAGAATGGCAGGGCGGGCACAGCTGGAAGAAATGTGTGGGAGAGTTGATGGTCCAGGCCCATAGAAATTACATTTGGCAAGAGAATGGGATGTTTGAAGCTCATAGGTTACAGAACCTATTAAGGCAGGTTAAAGTCATATCTCACCAGGACTATGAATGCTAAGGTAAGGAGCTTAAGATGCTGAGCAGTTACTGTGGCATTTTTGAAAATAACACTTCTAATAAGATAATTCAGAGACTAAAGCATAGGATGGATTGTCATTGAGGAAAGAAATTGAGGGCAGAGTATGTGGTAGGGGTTTGCAGATTTCAAAGCAAGTGTGTCAGGCAAGACCAGCAGCAGCAATCTGGTGGAAAGGCCTGAGACTTGAGAGGTGAGGATGAAAAAGACACAAAATGACTTTGGTTTTGATCCAAGGTTAGTTACAGGCTGGTTGATGCTGGCTAACTTTAGTGTCACCGATTCACTCTGTAGCAAGGCATGATTGTGTTGGTAATGACAAATGTGTCTGTCCTGAGAGCCAACTAGAGATGAGTGTTGTCTTACTTTTCTGAATGTAAGTGTCTCATCTGTTCTTTAAACCAGTCTGATATTTTCTGGTGTGGTTTTTCAACTGAAATGAGTTCATCAAATAGCACTTGTATGATTCTATCTTGAGAAAGGACATTCATGGTGCTTACCCATTACACGGGGCTAAAAAAAAATCCCTGCTTTCTTTATAAAATTAAATGCATAGTCACTATATGAGGAATTATATTTTTACAAAATAAGGTTTCTTTTGTCAGAGTTGCTGGTAGTTCCCTTAACTGAATCCATTAAACAGATAGCATAGCTAAATGTTTAAATGTGTTTTAAGAGTAAAAATAAGCTGTGGGACGTGCATGATTTGAAAAAATCTATAGTAGCTTGTACTTCACTTACCTAAATGCAGTAAGAGTGTACTATCTTACCCTGCAGTTAATCTATAAAATGTCTATGTATCAACAGCTTGGTGTCATGGAAGTTTTTCCTTTTGTTGATTGAAAGTCACCTGCTTCTTTCATGTGTGTTTTTAAGGGAGTATGCAGCAGTCATAGGTCATCGCTTGCAGGATTGTGGTCTCGTGGTGGAAACAATTCACCTTGCCTCTGATCTGATCCTCACTCGCACGCTGCAGGAAGTTAAAGATGATGGTTTCCCCTTTTGTATTCTCGTTGAAGAGTCTAACGTAAAACATAACTCTTGCACCGTAATCATGCTTCATGAGTCAATCAAAAGTAAGTGTGGCTTTATCTAGAACTGTCACTGAATACATATTCTATTTTAACTCTATAATCTTTTTTTTCTTTGTATGTTGGCACAATTTGAAGGTTCATGTATGTCAGTAACTAAACCAAATCTAGTCGAGAGGGAAAAAAGACTTGAATAGGTATCATGAAGTACTCTTGTGTATTATTAACAGTTGAAACCTAAATCACTGTCATTGCTTATTAAGAATCCAAAATAGGGACTGGTAGTGCATCCAGCAGCACACCTGCTATGGAGGCTCCTCATCACTTGTTCCGATAGACAACCACGAGTCTGTGACGAGAACCAGGACAGTTGCAACAACCTGCAGTTGGGTTAACTCTTTTCTGATTGTCTTTTCTTGTCTTTTGGTAAATGTGTTTTTAAAATATCAGGGCACCTGGGTTATAAAAAAGAACCAGCATTTTGGGAGGCTGAGACAAGAGGATCACTTGAGTATGTGAGTTCAACATAGTGAGACCCTGTCCCTCCCACCAAAATCCAAGAGATACCATTCAAAATATAAACCAATTCTGTTGTTTCCTGTAGAGATTTTTCCCAAATCTCACTAGCTTTCATATCCTTGATAGTAAGTTTCAGTGACCCCATATATTCATCCTCCCCTAGATACTCTTAGACTCTTTTAGTTATCTATTACAAAATACTTAGATAATCACCTTAAAATGAAGAAAGGTTTATTTTGGCTCATGGTGTTAGAGGTTTCAGTCCGTAGACGGGTGGACCCACTGTTTTTGAGCCTGTGGCACAGTGACATATTATGATGGGAGCAGACCTCATGGCAGCTGAGAAGCAAGAGCGAGGAGAGGGAATGGGGTTCCTGTGCCTGCCAGGGCTCCAGCTCTTATAAGGGTTCTCCCACCTCCCAATAGCTGGGGACCAAACCCTTAGTGTGTGGATCTTCAGGGAACACTGATTCAAGCCATAGCTAAGCAGCACCCCCAAATTATTTTTACCTTTTCTACAATGTCTCATCCATTTCCTTGTTCTTTAATACATAAAAATGAACTCTCTTTTTCTCCCTGGAATCTACCTTCATTTTTTCCCCTGCTGGTCAAAGCACTACTTCCATTCTTGTCTTGACTCCAACCTCTGGGCTGGACAACAGAAACAGGGAGTGGCAAGTATTCCAGCTCCAGGCGTTTCCAACTGGGATCCCCTCCCCACCAAGCAGAGGGAGGGCTGCCGCATGGACACCCACATTTGTAACTAAACTCACTCCTGTCAGACCAGTGTGAGTTTTCTTGTCCTTCCTTCCTCTTGTCCTTCCAGGAGCAAAAGCTCCTGGTTCTGCTCCAGATCTGTTGAGTGCCTCCTTTACAACAGGTGCTGTGGAAGGTGTCAGGCCAACCCTGCTTCCTTTCTCTGCCTAGGAAAGCAGCAGGCAGGCAGGCTCCTCTAGTAGGCTCAGGCTTGTCCCTCCCCACAGGGATGAATGTTCACTGATAGGCCAGGAAAACTTTCCCTTGAGCAGAGACCTGTGGAGCACTAAGAGCTGGATGTAGTTCATGCCTATAGCTTCTAGAATACCAGTGAAGTGCATGTAGGATGGTATTAAGGAAACACATGTGTGTTTCATATAACCTGTAATGTAATGTCAAAAATCGGTGAGTGATCACTAGGATCACATTAGACTTCAAAAGAGAAAAATGATGAGCACTTGCTTCCCATCATCCTGGGAAAGCCAGAATAAAAGCCAGTCTTATTCTGACCATTTTATGTCTTTCGCTTCTGTGTGGCTTCCACACCCACCTGGCTAGCGCTTTCTCAGCGTTGTATACAAGATTGTGAAATTATGTTTTTTCTAGGTGAATAAATAGGTAATGTGTAAGTCTAACCACATTTATGTTATACATAAGTTCTGAAAATATAAAAGAATGCATACTTTGTATAATTATAAATCTCAGTCTCCCGGGGTGGGGGGGTGGGCAACACTTTAATTTGAAACAGTTGTGAAAAGAACTAATTATGTCTAGTTACTTCAGTATTTACATTTATGCAGGATCACTTAGGAAATTATCGCTAAAGTAAGTAGGTTGAATAATTTGTTGACTTCTAAAGTACTTTTTTTAAAAAAAAAATTGGCTCTAGGAAAAAAAATGATCATTTTAACATGTTTCAGAAAATAATATTTTTCATTTCCAGAACAGTATTGCTAGGAACATATTTCATTTGTCATCCATGAGTTTACCTTCTAATTTCAGATTCTAAATTTTAAAAATTCTTTGTTTTCTTCTTAAGCTAAATGTATTTGTTTTAATTGTTGTTGGAAACAGAATCTCACTGCGTAGTTCAGGCCGGCACCCTCGGCAGTCCCTCTGCCTCAGCCTCCTACGTGTGCCACCATGTCTGGCCAGCTACATATATTTTAGCAAAATTAGTCATAGTTGCACTTTGGGTTTATAGTCAACAGTTTGCTTCACACTTTTCCAGCCTTTATTCAGAGGTATGTAGAGGTGCTTCTGTACCAAGATAAATATTTAAAATAGTCAAACAAGCAAACTTCAGGGCTCAAAGGCAAATACATATTTATATTCTTCCTAAATGTAACCTTAATAAACACAGTTTAAGATTTAGCCAAATGTGGCCCTGAAGCAAGGCCAGCAGATCACTGTAGTTGCTGGTTTCAAACAGGAGCCTAAAGAGAGTTCTTTCTGTGGTCTGTTGGCCATTTCAGAACTTTGGAAATGGAATGGTCAATTCATCAGAAAGAAATAGCAGGTGAGTATGGTGGACTTTAGGGGGCCTGAAGGGGAGAGACCCTGGCACCTCGGGACCTGCACCATGTGGTTGACTTGGGGTGCCTGGAGAACAAGGAACTCCACCCCTCTCTGGGGGCGACTGAGAGTGTGGCAGACTTTCGGCGGGCTGAAGGAGAGAGACCCTGGCACCTCAGGACCTGCACCGTGTGGTTGACTTGGGGTGCCGAGAGGACAGGGAGCCCCTCCCCTCTCTGGAGGGTGGCAGAGAGTGTGGCGTGCTTTCGGCAGCCGGAAGGAGAGAGACCCAGGTGCATCGGGACCTGCACCGTGCGGTTGACTTGGGGTGCAGGGAGAACAAGGAACTTTTCCCGTCTCTGGGGGGCGACTGTGATCCTGCCTGCGTGTGGGCTGAGAATCAGACATCTCATGTCGTCCTGTCCCCCATCCCGTGTCTCCCCCCCCCCCGCCTAGCAAGTGGGAGCCAGTGAACTACACATCTTGTGAAAAGATTGGCTATATTATTTAGTATGAGCTCTCCATATGCAAAGATAAGGACAACCATTTGGGAGAAAACAAGAGACAATATGACAGATAATGAAGATCTCTGGTTGTCTAGCTTTGAAATTTATGCTTTCTTATGTTCCATTCTGTTCTGTTTTGTTGTGTTTAATTTTACTACCTTTTAAAATAAAATAAAAAAAATAAAAAAAGATTTAGCCAAATACTATCATTTCCATTGCAGCTTTGTAGAGCTCCTTAGCTTCTAAATTCTTCAGAGCCTAATGATATGTGGCAAGACAGGCTGGGGACTCCCATCTAAGATTAAACTTTTATTAAGTCTTATTCTCCACAGATAGACCTGGGAGACATGAGACAGTATCCGTGCACTGCCATAACCATGAAGTCAAGGGAAAGTCACTCTTGGTGTCTAGAATTTATTTTCTGGGTAATATTTTGCCTGGAGCTCTCCTGACCTGACCTGAAAAGGCTTTTCACAGGTTTTAAAGGCCAACCTGGATCTAGCAGACCTATGCAGAAGGTGCAGTTTACTCTTCACATGGCAGTGACAGAGCCTGGAAGTTCTGTGTCCCAGCAGTCTGTCCTTCTGCCTCTTGTCAGTGTACTGTACATGTGCGTGCACGCACGCACACACATGCACACACATGCGCGCACACACACACACACACACACAGAGAAATGACCGTGAGAAGGTTATAACGAAGACCAGCAGTTTCTTGCTGCTCTCTTTTCTACCGCCATGCTACTCTAAAGGCTGCCGCTCATAGCTCTGCTTCTTTCTTCTATGAATCCCTCTTGCCTCAGTCACGTAGCCTGATACTGGAACGAAATAAAACACCTTTGCTTTTTGTTTTTGTTTTGTTTTGTTTTTGTTTTTTGAAATTGCATCCTGTCCTTTAGGCTAGGTTTCTTTAGACATAAGAATTTCCATTGACACATATCCCATCTGTACCCCTGGTGCCACTTGCTGTAATTTTGAAACAGAAAGTAATGTTTGACTTTGAAATCCAACAGTGCACCTGCTATGGAGGCCCCTCGTCACTTGGATCGATAGACAATCACATCTGTGATGAAAGCTGAGACAGTTGCAACAACCTGCAGTTGGATTAACTCTTTTCTGATTGTCTTTTCTTGTCTTTTTGTAAATGTGTTTTTAAAAAATCAGGGCACCTGGGTTATAAAACAGCCTCTTTCTTGTTCCCAGTACATCGTCATATGCCCCTGGAGAACGCACTGGTGCTAGTGACTAAGGAATTTAGGAGATTTTCTGAAAGACGAAGCACCGGAATTTCTCGGCAGGCCATGAATCTGGTGGATGACTTCGTGGCCCGGGAGGGCCTCTGCAGCTACTGCCTGCCTTCGTACATTCGGCACCTTCTCTTCCTGTTAAGTGAGGGGAAGCATTTGTATGGAGAAGAGCTGAGCCTGATCATTGACTACTTGAAGACAAGAAAAGAACAACTGGAAGGTATTTAGCACTGTCCCTTTCCCTTCTCCATTTTAAAACCCCAGATAATGCTTTTTCTGCAAATCCATGTGTGAGAGAAAGCTGCATATTTTTCATTCAGTAAGATAATATGCACCTTGAATACGTGTATAACACAAAAGTAACTGACTTGAATATGTTTCAGATAAGAATACATGATATTCATATTTAACTTTTATAGACCAAAGTACTTCTTCTGAAGCTGAGTTTTCTTTTGAACCAGATTTTTATTAAGTAGACTGACCTTAATATACAGATGGCCACATAAGAAATAATTCCAGTTCCCTGTCAGTTTGCTTTCCTGGTTCCTGATCAGTTTGTGTTCCGGATCAGTTTGTGGTTGTTGTTATTGAGACATTTGTAAGATTCCTTCCCCCACAACCTTTTTTTTTTTTCAATCCTGGGGATCCTTTAGTTCCTTAAAGGAGAGACTTTGGTTTGCTTGTTTTAAGAGAAGTAGTTAACACAGTGATAATAATCACTTGTCTTTTTAAGGAAAAAGTGGCTGGCTGAAACACACCTAGGATATATTAAAACTTTAAAGTAGTTGTTCATCTTACAAAATTAGGATGTTCTGGGGTTTTTTGTAAACTTAAAACATAACAGTTTTGTTTATTTTTGATTAGAGAACCCTGCAAGTCAGTGAAAGGGAAAAGATCTTCCCTGAATAAGTGAAAGCAAAGCTCTTTCTTGAACAGCCTGAGATAGCCTTGTGTAATGTGCGGACCCTAACCATAGGTTTCAGCTAGTTGTTTGTTTTTCTACCTTCTTTAGGCCAAGAGATGTCGGATCCTTCAGCCAACAGAGATCCTGCCTCATTTCAAGGCAGGGGCACCCCCATCGTGGACAAGCCGCCCCCACTACTTCCTACTCTCCCGGCACAGAGTCCTTTGTGGGTGCCCTTCCCTCAGGCCCAACCAAGTCCCTGTGGTTAGGGAACAGGCGGGGAGGAGGCCTCCTTCCACTGCCAGGTCAGTGCTTTCTGCAGCAGCTCTTCCGCTCGACAGGGGCGCCTCTTGGAGAGCCAGTTTCAAGCAATGGTGAAGTGTGTCCTGTCATAGTTTTAATGAATGTTAAAAGAGCTTAGAAGACCAAACAGTACCACCATTTTGTCGGGTGATAGTCTTCCTGAATGAGCCACCCAAGTTTCATTCCAGGAAAAAGCATAGAGGAAGTCTTCTATCAAGGTTCGTGGCCATGGTTAGAGCCACTTAATCTGAGATCTCATAATACAGATTTTGAGGCTTTTTTTCTGGGTAGTAACATCTACTTAAAATAAGATTGTATTACTATGAACTTTTTTTGTAGTGACAGAAGCCCAGCTCAAGTGAATATGAAACAAAGAGAACTCATGTCCCTGGAAATCTCAGGAGTTGTCTAACTTCAGACGTAGTCAGGTCCCGTTGCTCAAATGGGTTTCTCAGACAGCCATTTCTTCTCCCTGAAAGGAACCTCCATGAAATGTAACTCTGTGGGGTACAGACACCCACTCAGGCCTCATCTTCAGCTCCAGGTCTCAATGATACATAACTCTGCAGGGCCTGGTGTGTTTGGGGCCTGACCTTTCCCTCAAGGGCTGAGTGTCGTAGCTGTCTCTGTGCGCTCTACTCTGTCTGCATTCCCTCTGTGGTCTTAATCTTCCTGATATGTGTGAGCATCTTTCACTTACCCTTGTCCGCTATCCTGTTCCAGGAGATGAGTTGCCAGTTAAGTCTTAGTAGAAGGGTGGCTTTTCATCTGGACCATAAATAAAATTTAAATTTAGGCATGTCTCTTTTATTGGAGGGAGAGTGTCAAGTTTTGGTGGTTTTTGTTTGACTTTGTTTTTGTGATGCATACCTCTAATCCTAACACTCTGGGAAGCTGAAGAAGGAGAATCACAAATTTGAGCTCAGCCTAGGCAGTTTAGCAATTTGGTTAGAAACTGTCTTAAAATTAAAAATTAAAAAAAAAATACAGGTGGGATGGTCATGCAGCTTAGTGTAATGACCCTGAGTTCAATCCCCAGTACCAACAAAAAACCAAAAAACAAACAAAAAAAACCCCCCAAAATAGAATATGTTAAGTGTCAAAATAGAGTCAGAAACTGGACAGGAGTACATGCTTGTAATCCCAGCTACTTGAGAGAAAAGGCAGGAGGATTGCAAGTTGAAGGTAAGTCTGTGCACCTTTGTGAGCTCCTGACTCAGAACTGGAAATTCAAAAAGAAAAAAAAAGACCACAGATGTAGCTCAGTGGTAGAGCAATGGCCAACATGCCTGAGGCCCAGAGTTCAATCTCCAACACCAAGAAAAAAAATTAGCTTCAGAACAGAATGTTTAGAACAAAACCCACTTGTGAGAAGGGAAGAGTAGAAGACCAGGATGTTAGGACAGACTGGGACTAGATCAGGGGTTTGCAAACTTTTTATAAAGGTTTCAGTAGTAAATATTTTAGGTTTTGCGGTCCAGGAAGCAAAATTCAGAGTATAAAATACTTATGCAGCTGTTTAAAATTTAATCACCTAAAAATGGAAAAACCATCCTTAGCTGGAAGGCATCACCCGACAGTAGGCTGATTCGGTCCCTGGTCTCCAGTTAGCTGTGCCCTGGACTAGGCCATGGAGGAACTGTCTGTGTCTAAGAGTTGGTAGAGGTTTTCAGAGCTCAGGCTGAGCCTCATGCGTGTGGCAGTTTTTTCTTTGCTTAGCTTCTTCCTGAAGATTTAAGATCACATTGGGAGAACAGCTAGAATTAGTTCCTCGTTTGTTCTCTGGTTTATGTTTTTGTTTTTATTCTTTGCAGGACTGGCTAATCCCAAAGGTCTGTTTCCCCCTCCCCTGCTTCCAGTAGGCCCCTCCAAGAGGCCTGCCTCTTTGAGGCACCCAACTGCCTCAGCCGCCAAACGCCCACTACTTGGAGAGAAGCCAGGCCCTTTATTACCATCACCAGGTGAGTAGCCGGGTGAGCTAGGAGAGGCATCCTAGCTGGTGCTGTCCTGTAGAGCTTTCTGGGATGATCTAAATGTTCTGTAGTGGCACTGTTCACTACACTAGCCATAAGCCACGTGTGACTGTTGAGCCCTTGAGTGTGGCTAGTATACCTGAGGGCCTGAAATTTTAATTTCACTTAATTTTAGTTAATTCATAGCACCACAGTTGCCTGCACTGATGGCTACCATAACAGAAGGCACAACTATTGGATCTATCAAGAAGCTGTAACAGTAGATAGGAAAGTGAGTTATGTTTTTACCAAGCAGAGATCTACTCTTAGTCTTTTTCACCCTCTAGTCTTTTAAAGCTGAGAATGTACTTGAGAAAGAAATATTGTCTCCTTTCGTAAGTGGATATCATTATCAATTGCTGTAAGGTAGAAAGTAACCATAAAGGAGTAACACCAAATCAGTGTTACTGAATTCTTGCCTGTTTCAGTCACTTCAGCTTGAGGCTTATCGTCCACTGGCTAAAAATTGGGACTAATGGTCAAGAGGTATTCATGGCACACCAACACAGTTGGATGCCCTCTTCTTCTCCTTGCTGATTCAGAAGGGTTGTGAAAGCTTGGCAAAGGAACTGTCACCGAACCATGTGCCCGTCAATCCCCACCGTCCTTTGGTGGTGTGCAGGGAAGCATGTGGCTCCCCCACCTGGGAGGACATCAGCAGTGTGCTCTGCTGTGCCAAAGGTGCTGCCTGGTCCATTCCAATGTTGGGTCAGGCTGTGCAGAGCAGAGGCTGTGCTCCATCTTCCTTCCAAGAGTTGTCCTGGCTGGCTCTCCTCCTCTAAGGCTGCTTCCCTCCTGTCCAGCTGGGGTGGATAAGGCCTCAGGCCTCTAAATTGCCTGCCATAAGACCCAAGGATAGAGCTTACTTGATGGTCTCCCAGGGTGGGGGGCAGGAGCTGAGAGTGCTTCAAAGCCTGGGGCAGAGGTGCCCACCAGGCAGGTTGACTAGAAACTTCATTTCTGGTTAGCTGGGCCTTCTAAACCCAGAGGAAAGAACTGCTTGGGTTTTTTCTTAGTTCATTTGAGTTCAATTTTGAGACTGAAGCAAAGCCTCAGCTGTTAGGAAAGGGGATTTTTGTCTGTCTCTGTTTTTCATGGGGCAACATGTCTTTCATGATACTTCATGCTGTTTTGGAGTTTCAGTCCTCCATTTTTTAATCAAACATGTTTCTGTGAGATTTAGATTGTGGTGATTATAGTAAAAGAATGTGCATGCACAGAATGGTGGAAAGGCCTGGAAGAAGCTTAAGTTAGTGCTTACTACCCTCCTGGGGGCACAAATAACCTGATTCTACAGGCCCTCAGCTGACAGACTAGAGTGATATAACCACCTTTGGGGAAATTTGAAGAACTTTCCTTACCCCAAAGAGTGGCCTCCATGGTTCCTCAGGACTCTCAGACCCTAAATTCTAGTGCTAATAGTTAGGCAAATGTTTTCAAAAGACAAAAGTGGAAACCAGAAGCATGCTGGTTCAGACTGTACCAGTAATCGCTCACGTGCATCGAATTCTCATTGTGGGCCAGGTATGGACGCAGTGGCAGTAGTTCTCCTGACAACGCTGGGAGCTAGTTACTGTGATCACCTCTATTTTCTAGATGGGTTGCCCAAGGCACAGAGGATATCATACTGCCCCAAATTGCTCAAGACTGTGCAAGGCAGGTGACCCCCATGGCCTGTACTCTTAACTACCACATGATCCCAGTGGCAAGTAAACACTGCTTTCAGAAAAGAGCTTAGATTTTTTGCTTGAATTGCAGTCATATCGTGTTGCTCACAGCCCCCTTTTGACAAAAGACCAGAAGCATCCTCACATCAGACACCATTCTGATAAGAGCTGCAGAAACTCAGAGGGAGGCCTGTTGTGGTGGCCATGCCTCAGCACTCAGCAGTCGGAGACAGGAGAATTTCTGCAAATTCAAGGCCAGCCTGGAATAGCAAGACCCTGACTCAGAACACCAGAAAGAAAGAAAGAAAAGAAAGAGAGAGAGAGAGAGAGAGAGAGAGAGAGAGAGAGAGAGAAAGAAAGAAAGAAAGAAAGAAAGAAAGAAAGAAAGAAAGAAAGAAAGAAAGAAAGGAAGGAAGGACAGGGGTAAAGAATGAGCATGACAGCATGGGTTTGGATGAAACCCAGAAACCCAAGAAAAGAGCTGGCCTTGCAGGAAGACAGGGGTTGAGAGCCAGGAGGGAAGAGGTACCATGATATCCCGTTCAGGAGCCACCTGAGGTGACTCACTGAAGGTTGGGTGGGGCAGATGTTCTAGTTTCCTCCTGTTAAACTAGGGCCACCACTCTCATTTAAGTGAGGTAAATATGATGGAAATCTTTTGGACTTTCCAAGAATTGCACAGATAACTATGCGCTGATTCTGTGCCTGGGTAAATCCGATTCCATTTACAAAGACTGACCCAGCTTGGGACTTCGGTCAGGCCAGCTCTGGAATGGGAAGTGACATGGCTGTCTCCCTCCTCTTTGCAGTTCCTTTGCAGTCAGTGCCACCCAAGTGGGCAGTTCAACCTGTGTTCCTGCTGAACGGAGGGAAGCATAGCTAAGCCTGAAGAGCAAGAAGACCATGGCCCAGGTGGTGCCTTCCATCTCCACTAGGCCAAGACCCTGCTTGACACTGATGTCCAGGCCGTGGGTACAAATGTAGCTTCCTTCTAATTCATGGTTTTGTGCAGAGTTGTTCACTTTTGCAGTCATTTTGTGTCAAAGTTTTGCAGTCGTTTTGTGTCAAATTTTGGGAGATCATTGTTGTAGACATTGAAACTTTATGTTATTTGGTTGTATGAGCATTAAAATACAATAAAAACTTGTAGTTTTTGCATATTGGTTGTGCCTTGTTAAAAACTTTATTTGGTGTAGTCTGAGATTTACAGAAAACTTACAAAGCTGATGCAGGGGCTTCCCTTCATCCAGCCTACTGCAATGTCTTATACAACCATGGAAAAAATTAGGAAGTTCATATCAACACAGTAATACTAACTATATTACTGACTTTATTTGGATCACACTGATTTTTCTGCTAATGTTGTTTTTTCTGCTCTAGAGTCCTAATATAAGTACCACATTGTATTTAGGCTCATTTTTTGTTTTATTGTGTTCCTGTCTTTTATGCACAAGCATTTCATTTGGTTTTGTTTTGATTTGCTTTGGCTTTTGAGACAAGATCTTGAGACAAGATCTTGCTATGAAGTTCAAGCTGGTCTTGAGTTCACTTTGTAGTGAACTCAAGTGTAGTGTAGTGCTGGTCTTGAACTTGAAGTGTAGTGTAGTGCTGGTCTTGAACTTGCAGCCATCCTCTTGCCTCAGCCTCCCAAGTGGTGGGATTATAGGCATGAGCCACCACACCTGGCTTGGAAGCATTTTAAATGTAAAGAAATTTGAACAAGTAGTACAGTGAACATCCATATGTCCTCTGTCTAGATTGAACAATTAACATTCTGTTGTTTTCTTAACTTACACATATCGGAATAATTGTTCTCTATCATGAAAATAAATTGTAGCATTCATGACATCTTATATTTAAATTCCTTAGTATACGTCTCCTAAGAATAGGAACATACTCCTACATAGTTGTGATGTCATTATCCTACTTAAAATTAATAATTCTATAATCTGTAATATCTAGTTCTAAGATTTGAATTTTCTCAGTTGTCCCAAGAATGCTTTTATGGTTTTTTTCTAAACCAGAATTTAATTAAGGTTTATGCATTGCATTCGGTGTTTAATGTGTCCTTAGTTCCTTTTAATCTAAAATAATCTTCTTACCTTTTTTTTGTTTTCCTCATGATACTGACTTTGAGTTCAAGCCAGTTACCATGTAAGAGATCCTGCATCTGGCCTGTCTGATTGTTTTTCCTCATGGTGTCACTTAACTATTCCTTTGTTCCCTATATTTCTTGTATCCTGGAAGTTCAATCTAGAGGCCGTGTACTTTTGGTAAAAGTATTTTGAAGGTAGTGTGTGACATCAGAAGGTATGTAACTGTAGTCCTGCTGAGAGAGAACCTGGCTGGGCACAAGGGTAAGGTGGTAACTGCTGGACGTGGGTAGAGTCTTTCCCTGGCATCAAGCAAATAACCCACTCCCCATAAGCTTTGGTGTATTTGCATCCACTCAATTCTATCACTATTGCCCCCTGCCTTCCATTTTAATTGTTACAACATTTTAAATGTTAAGCTCAGTACGTTTTGAGAATTATGTCCGTGTAACTCCCACCCAAAAAAGCACAGAAATTTCCATTCCTTCGTAATATCCTCATTGCCTCCCTTTGGAGACTCTCACCCCAGCCCTTTCTCACTTCCAGCACTTTTAATTATGTCTAGTATAGTCATGCAGTTCATCTGTTATAGGTACTTGCTTCTTTTGATAATTAAGAAGCTATGTGGTTCAGGATATTGCTATTTGAGCCCACAGACTACCCCTTTTCATTGCTGAGCAGGTCATTGTATGGATATACCATGTCTGTCCATCTTCCTAATGATGGCTTCTAGGATGGTTTCCACATTTAAGGTATGGTAGGATTTCAGTGACCACTTGTGTACATAGCCTTTTGTAGATGTGTATTTTTGTTTTTCTTGGTGAAATGCTTAGGAGTGGAATTGCTGGGCGACAGGGTGAATGTATGTCTGATAAGAATTTCCAGAGTGGCTCTACCACTTTGTTTTTGAGCCATGATTTCACTGTACAGTTTAGGCTGGCCTTGAACCCACTGTGTAGCCCCGGCTGGTCCAGAACTCACTGTGATTCTTCTGCCTCAGCCTCCCAAGTGCTGGAATTATAAGCACACACCACCATGCCGGTTGACTCTACCACTGTAACAGTCACCAGCAATATCTGAGAGCTCTTGTTGTTCATGCCTCTATCCATTTTCATGTTACCAGGGTTTGATTTTAGCCCTTCCAGCAGCTATAAAGTGCTTTTTATCATTTTAATTTGCATTTCTCTGATGATGAATGATGTTGAGGACCTTTTTTGCTTCATTGTTCATCTCTTAGGGAAGATTTTCAAAGGCTTTTTTGTGAGTATATTAGTTTGCTTGGACTGCTATCATAAATACCACACCTGGTGGCTTAAAAGAACAGAAATTTGTCTCACAGTTCTAGAAACCAGAAGTATAACATCAAGGTAATTCTCTCTGAATGCAGTGGAGGAGGATCCGTTTTATACTCTGGGAGCTTCTGTGTTTTCCAGGAATCCTCAACACTGTCAGGCTCATAGATGTCCCTGCTCCCACCTTTGTCCCGGCCATCTCAGTGACCATTTCTGTGTGGTCACATTCTGAGGTACTGGGGAGCAGGAGCTCAATGTATCTTTTTTAAGGACACAAGTCAACCCATAATAATCGGTAGTAAGGAAAAGGAAATAGATTAGTTCACTTATAACTTGAAGGTCACAGAGGGCCAATAAGGCTGAATTTCAGTGTTTAAAGCAAGGGTGAAAACTTGGGATGATGTCTTTCCACACCTTTCAAAAGAGACTTTTCCCCCTCTGGCTCTTGCAAAATCTTTGGATCCCATGAACTCTAGAGCTTTTCTTCACAGTATGAAATCTTGCATTCTGGCCTGGAAGTCCTTCAGTTTGCTCTGTTAACATTTATGAAATAGGTGACAAGGGGCACCACAGAAGCCCTGGCCCATAACCACAAACAGAGCAGGCTGCAGGGGCTCAGGAGGGTGGGAAGCAGAGCCCTCATGCCCACTCTGCACTCTGGCCACAGGGGCTGCTGCTCACTGGGCATCAGTCCCAAGCCCTTCTCCTGTTTTGCACACTTCCTTGGGGCTCTTGAACCCTTCCCTGACATAAATACTCATTAACTTTCTGGGGACTTTCAGTTGTTGGATGAATCACTACCATCTTCAAGAGAAAGATTTTACCTTCTTATAGTCATCTGAATAATTTAGTAGAACAAGATTAGAATGATAACTTATGTTAAGGTTTTAAAGAAAGTGTGTATATCTTTTGTTAAAGCACAAGTTTTCCTGATGTTGGCATGTTTCTCTTTTTTTAATTTTTATTTTTACTTTTTTTGTCTTTTTGAGACAGGGTCTTACTATACGGTTCAGACTGGCTTTGAACTCACTTTGTAGCTCAGGTTGGCCTCCAACTAGCAGTGATCCTCCTGCCTCAGCCTCCTAAGTGCTAGAATTATACATATGCACCACCACACCTGGCATCTTATTTTTTAAAAAATTGTATTTTTAAAAATCTGCAATATGGAGCTGGGGGTGAGTGTATTCCCAGCTGGAGGATCAACAAAAGTTTGAGGCTAGCTTGTGCTACATAGTGAGTTCAAGACCAGCCTGAACTATATAGAAAGACCCCATCACAAAAAAAAAGGCAATATATAGGACTAGGGGAGCCCAGGGAAGTGCTTGCCGAGCATGTTCAGTCCCCTGATTTTGATCTCTAGTACCACAAACAAAACAAAAGTAGGTCATATATGTACATGGTACAAAATTCAAAAGAAATAAAAGATAAACAGTAAATAGTGGGCTGGGGATTTAGCTCAGTGGCACAGGTGCCTGCCTGGCAATTACAATGTTATGAGTTTGATCCTCAGTACAAAAAAAAAAAAAAAAAACAGTGAAAAATAATTCTCTCACTTGGGTTTAGCGGTTTAAATTCTTTTTCTGTCTCCTGTAGGCATTTATTCATATACAAATGTATATAAACTTTCACACATTGTAACACACTATAAACACTAGTCTACCTCTTTTTTTTTTGGTTGTTTTGAGACAGGTTCACACTAGGTAGTGCAGGTCAGCCTTGAACTTGCTTATGTAGCCCAGGCTGACCTCAAAATCATGGTGATCCTCCTGTCTCAGCCTCCCGAGTGCTAAGATTACAGGCATGCACCACCACACCTAACTTCTATCTCTTTATATAATTTTTCTGTTATATCTTGAAAATGATTATATATCAGGTATATTATTGCCTCTTTTCAGTGATTTCAAATTCTTCTGGAATATAGTTATGCCTTAACTTACTTCCTGAGGTCTTTGTAGACAGATTGTTTAGGTCATTTCTAATGTTTGGCTGCATAAGCAGAAGGAGTTTATTTTGATGTGTTAATTGTGCAGTTTTGGCTAACCACACCTGCCTATTTTGAGGCCATAATTTGGTAGGCTGGGCTAATACTTGGGGGAAGAGGTCTAGTGTGGTACGGTTTCTTGAATTGTAGTAAAAAAGCTAGAATACTATGATAGACACTGCCTTATTCCACATAGATCTGGGGTTAAAAGAAGTTTATTGAATTGAAACTTCTAGTACTAGTCCACTACATATATTTTCATTTTCCATTGAGCTTAGGATTTGTTGCAAATCCCTTCAGAGGCAAAGCAAGGATTGAGCTCCCATGTGAGTCGAGCTAAGACTGGCTGGAAACTTATCCTCATTCTTCTGAGGACAAAGGGTCTTCTGAGAGGTGAGTGTTTGAGTTTTCTGTTGCAGCGTCACAGCTTTCCACACACTTAGCTGTGTAACACAACCCAGATTTATTATAGCACATATCCACGGGTCGGGAGTCTGGAGCTAGGTCTGCTGAGTCCTTGTCCCACCAGATTGAAAATCAGTGTGCTCTGTTGCCAGGGACTGTGATTGTCCTGGAGGCTCAAGGTCCTCTTGCAAGCTCACCGGGCAGGATTAACTCGCTTGTAGTTATGTGACTGAGGTACCTGTTTTCTTACCAGCTGTCAGCTGGAGACCCCTCAGCTCCCAGGGGTCCTTGGTTCCTTGCTGTGTACTTCTCTTCTCTCCACTCTAACCATTTGCCTCCTTCCAGGCTGTTTGGAGAGTCTGATGCTTCCTGCCTCAAAGAGCTCACCTGACTAGGACAGGACTGCTGTGCAAGATTTTCTTTTTCTCAGTGGCCCAAGTGAGTAAACCCAATGCCTGGCATATGCTAAGTTTATCCGCCTACCTCTGAGCTACATCCACAGCCCAGGATAATCTTTCCTAAAAAGTTCATATGTTTATGATACGCTACATTATGTTTTGAGTGTGTGTAAATTGTGGGATGGCTAAATTGAGTTTATTACTGCATGCACTACATCACATAACATTTTTTTAGAGTAACTTGTAGAACACTTAAAATCTATGAAGAATATAGGTTTTTCTTTTTGATTTTGGTGTCAGGGATCAAACCCAGGACCTTACACATGCTAAGCATGTGCCGTACCACTGAGCGGCTCCCCCACCCCCGTTCACAATATGTTATTAAATGCAGTATAGTCATCATGTTGTGCAGTAGAAGGTCCTGAGCTTATTCCTTCTTCTAACTGAAATTTTGTATCCTTCAGTCAACATCTCCCCACCAGCTACCTCAGCCCAGCTCGGCCTCTGTAATCACCACTCTACTCTCTGCTTCCATGCTTGATGCCACTTAGTGAGTTTGTGTGGTATTTGGCATCCCATTCCTGGCTTATTTCACTTGATGTGATGCCCTCCACTTTCATCCATGTTACTGCAAATGACGGGATTTCATTCTTCTTAAAGGAGAGATAGCATTCCATTGTATATAGGTACCACGTTTCCTTTATCCATTCTTCTACTGATGGACGTGTAGGTTGTTCCATGTCGTGAATAATGCTGAATGTAGGAGTGCAGATGTCTCTTGGCCTGTGGTTTCATTTCCTTTGGATATATACTCAGGGACAGAGTGGCTAGATCATATGGTAGTTCAGGTTTTAATGTTTTCTAAAACCTCCATACTGTTCTCATAGTGGTTGTGCTAATTTACTTTCCTACCCACAGGTACAGGATCCCTTTTCTCCCCATCCTTGCCAACCCTTACCTTTCCTCTTTTTTTTTGGTACTGAGGACTGAACTCATGACCTTGCGCTCCCCTTTTTGATAATAACCATTAGAAATGGTATCTCATAGTAGTTTCAATTTGCATTTCCTTGATGATAGTGATATTAAACATTTTTTATATACCATTTATATTTTTTCTCTTCAGAAATGTATGGCCAAATCCCTTGCCCACTTTTTCTTTCTTTCTTTTTTTTTTTTTCTTTTTTTTTTTGAGATGAGGTCTTCCTGTAGGATCCAAAATGCCCTTAAACTCACTGTGTGGCCCAAGCTAGCCTCTAACTTGCAGCAATCCTCCTGCCTCTCTTTTCTAAGTACTGAGATTACGGACATGCTCCTGGTCCTTTGCCCACTTTTTAATAGGGTTGTTTCCTCGTTACTGAGTTGTTTGAGTTTCTTGAGATTCACATTCATAGGTATTTTCTCCCATTCCACAGGTTGTCTCTTCATACTGCGGCTTCTTTTGCTGCGCTGAAGCTTTTTAGCATAATGCAATCCTCTTGATCTTATTTTCATGTTTGTTGCCTGTGCTTTAAGAGAGTCACATCCAAAAAAAAATCATTAACCAGACCAGTGTCATGGAGCTCTTTCATATATTTTCTTCAAAGAATGTTATCATTCCAGGTCTTAATGTTTAAGTCTTTAATCCATTTTAAATTGGATAATCTTTCTTTGATGAACTCAAAGTAATATCACATCATAATAATTCTCTCTCTCACACACACACACACACACACACGCGCGCGCGCACATTTAAAGAGGGGTTTCTGCAGGTTATGTACATAAGAGGCAGGCATCTTGGGGATCATCTTAGAATTCTGCCCACCCCTGTGTCCCTGGTAGGTTGAGTGCTGCTGTCATAGGGAAGGTACATTACAATTGTTGAAACTTTTTTCTGCAGTGAGGCAGTAATGAGTCTTTACCTGTTCCTGAGATGAATTTCTAAGTCCCAGTGGACAAGTGAGTACTTGTACTCACCTCCACCACAATGGCCGTGTCATTCAAAAGTGTTAACCTTTCAAAAGTGACTTCTCTTTTTAACAGAATTCTCCATTTCTGTCCTTCAACCCTGAAACTTCATGGTTTTCCTTATAAGCCAGATATCTCAGCTAATGATTCTCTCAACCTGGTTCTAAGGGTGGGCGGGAGCTGTCTTGCAGTCAGTCTGTAAAAAAGTGGAAACAGTACTCCTTTGAAAACTATTTCCCTTCACAGACCTCTGCATGCTCCATTGGGAATTAGGCTCTTAACTCCACTGCCTTCGTAGGTCTTAAGGAGACTAGTTTTGAGGGCCAGTGTAGGGAAGGGACCTCTTTGTTCCTCTGTCCATGACCCCACCACTGAACTTGTGTTTCTGGCTTGAGTGTCAAATTTTGTACTGGCCAGTGCTCCCCAAGGGAAAAGATGCTCTAAAGGAAGATGTTCACGAAGTTCAACCTCAAACAGGAAAGTGCAAGTGGAAAAAAAAGCTGCCTGTCTCCAGTGCAAGGAGAAACAAATGCAGATAGACTAAAAATCACACATGGCTTCATAAGGGAAGTATTCTCCAAGGTCTGCCGAGGAACATAGTTGAGGAGGTTGCTTTTCTAAATTGAGAAACAGTGTGCATGTTTGAACCATCATGGACGACTCATTCTCCCAAACCTGTCCTGACTTCTGCATTCAGAGAAAGGATGGCTTCTTCTGGGATCAGAATCCTGTCTCGGAAAAGGACTAATGACAGTGTGGCTAAGCAGTGACTTGCTGAGCCTCTGCCTGGGATTTTACAGCAGGAAATGCACAGGCTGTCCCTTTGAGAGGCTGGTTTCCGCCTCTGAAAGGACATCCTTGCTCCAACCAGAGGCTTCCATTCCCTTCACTGGTGGTCCTCAGCTTGGGGGGCAGGACAAGTGCTGGCTTCTGTCACAGCAAACCCTTAGGTGCTGGGGCCTTGCACTGTCACTCAGCCCAGCAACGTGGCTTGTGAGGTGGAGTGAGGACACATGGATGGATGTGTTTCCAGCTGCATCGCCTCTCTGGATCCAATGTCTCCTTGCAAAATGGATTCATCTCTCTCCATTCCAATAAAGTTGGATGATCTGATGGGAGAAAGAGCTTTGAAGTCATGGCAGACATGACGGATGATTGAAGGCACCTCAGAATAATTGGCATTTTTGTCTCTTACTGCCATGTAAAATAATGGTGAGTTAAAAAAAAATATGATGATGATAATGAGTTTCGTGAACACTGATGTCTGGTTATTTTTAGGTCAGTGAATTTCTACAGGTCACAGGCTAAGAATTGACTGGAGAGACCTGAATCTGTCCTTCCCTAAGATCTCCATTCAGACTGGGAGTAGCGGAAACCAAGCCCTGGCCTTGTTGAGGTCTTCTGCTGGGAGTCACAGGTTTTACCGCATTCATTCCCTCCCCACCACTTCCTGTCACTTGGAGCCGTTAACTTCCAACCGTCTTCAGCCCTAGGGGTTGGGTCGTGGATGTAAGGGCAGCAATGCGCCTTCTCCAAGCCCCGCTACACCGAAAAGGCCTCGGTGTTTCCAGCCTCTGCTACACTCGGCTTGCAGCTGTTTTCTCTCTGTAGTTACCCCAGGCTGCCATCGTGGTTCTGGGGCCAGGTGTCCCTGGGGTGTGTTCTTCCTGTCTTTCTCTTTGGTGGCAGTTTCAGGCCACCCTTTTGGCCTAGAATGGCCCCTCATGGTACTTCTCACAGTCCATGTGTTCTGTTCTTTGACACAGTGGGCTCCTCAAGTGTGGAGTGTAGAACACTGGTGTTATGAGAGATAATTGTGGACGCACACTTTCTGTAATAATTCATTCAGTAGCCGCTATTTACTAAGCACCTCCTTTGTGCCTGCTGTGGTTGTGGGTCCATGCATAACTGCGGGTATATGTTTTATGTTTTTTATGCTGGAAAAATTTCAGCCTACAGAAAAAAGATAAGATTACAACAAACATCCATATAATTTTCACATACCTTTACCCATTTCTGACACCTTGTTTCACTTCCCTATGTCTTTGTCACTGTATATATTATATATATGTAATATTCAGCTATATGTATATAAATTACATGAATTCTTTCTTCTTTAGCCATTTGAGAATAAACCCCGGTAAGCATCCCCTTAGTACCTGGGTACTTAAGCACTTCCTAAGGTTAAGGATATTACTCTGTTAACTATAACTGTAACTAAAGTGAAGTTATCAAAATCTAGTTACTCTGTTAACTATAACTCTAACTCTAAAACTGTAACTATGGTGCATTTACCAAAGTCAGGAAATTCAATATGAGTCAGCACTATTTGTGTTTATGTGTTTTACCAGTTGTCCCAGTACCTCCTTTAATGCAACCTTTTTCCTACTCCAGTTGAGGGCTCACATGATACACCTTAGTTATCACATCTCTTTGAATTCCTGTACTTTTAGAGAGTATAAGTTTATCATTTTGTAGTAGAGACCCTTCAGTTTTGGTTCTGTACTTATAAAAAGTTTCCTTTTAAAATGAAGTTATTTAAATTCTAAAAGTGAGTCAACTTAAAGAAAAATAGGAAATAAATAATAATAGGAGAGAGCCAGGTATGGTGGCACATGTCTGTAATCCAGGCTACGCAGGAGGTAGATGCAGAAGGGTCACAAATTTGAGGCCAGATTGGGCCACTTAGCAAGACCCTAACTCAGAGCTTAAAAAGGGACTGGGGATGTAGCTCAGCACTAGAGCACTCACCTAGCATGCATGAGGCTTCCAGCAACACACACACACACACACACACACACACACACACACACACATATTCTTAGTGGTAAGATCTGGCAAAAAGGGTAAAGGTTATGTGAGTGACTGGAGGTTGGAAAATCTAGTGGAGTCTGTAGACAGACCTAGCAGGTCCAGACCACGTTGTCGCTCTGTCCTCGCTTGGCAGGGAGGCTGAATCTTGAGTCTCTGAGCTGGCAGAGCTCACACCAATCCCCAAGAGGCCTCTGCTTTCGCCTTTCCAAGTGCAGTTTGTCCCCCATTTCTACACATCCGCTGGAAGGGTTTGCCTCAGCGGCTCTGCTCTCTGCATCCTCCAAGCTTCCGTGTTGAAGTTCTCCTTGCTGTGAAGCCTTTCCTGCCACAGTGAGCAGCCCAGGCATCTGCACTGTCATCTTCCCTTACAAGCACCCTTCTTTTTTCTCATGGGCTTTTTGAATGATTTGTTCAGTCTCTTTGGTGACGTTTATGTGTTAAGTCTCCAGCAAGGCTCCAGTTCCAGGAGGGGAGGGACTACTCTTGTTCCTCAGTGTCTTAATTATTTTTCTCTCATTCCTGAAACAAAAATACCCAAACTCAAAGTTAAAAGGGGAAAGGTTTATTTAGTTCACAGTTTACAGAGGTTTCGGTCAGTAACTGGCTGGCTCCAAGGCAGGGTGGCACATGGCAGAGGGGCAACAGTTTAGGGTGATGAAAGGCAGCAAAAGCACCGAGAGAAGGGGGTTCTAGCCTCTTTCTGCCCCTTTTATCTTATCCAGACCACTGAAATTAGGGTGGTACCAAACCATTCAGTGGACTGATTTAACAATAGCCCACTCCTTTTTTTTTTTTTTTTTTTTTTTGGGTACAGGGGATCAAACTCACGACCACACGCTTGCAAGGCAGGCGCTTATGCCACTGAGCTAAATCCCCAGCCCCAATAATAGCCCACTCTTAATCCCAGCATCACACACTAGATTCAGCCACTTCTGAAAAAGCCCTGTGACTGCATGAGGTTTGCAGGGACATCGAGACACAAACCATAACACTCAATCTCTACCTCAGGGAGCTCCTGGCCTTGAACACAGAAAGCATGCAGGCAATGCAGCCTGTCACCAGTTCACTGCCTCTCAGGCCTGTGTCACTGTTGGCCTAGCCTGTCTGCACTCCGGGCCTCTTTCTGACTGCTGTCAGCATTTATAACACTGATTCGGAGTTCCAGAAATGGTGTAAATCTCATCCAGGTCCCCTGTGTGTCCCCCTCCCCATGCGCATACTTTAAATCTTTCATTGTTTTCAAGAGTGGTTTGCAGATTAGGAATGTAGACCTCTGGTGGAGGCAGATCTTCAAATATGTATCAAGATGACTGTTATGGATTAAAAACTGGTCAACTTAACACCAGCTGAATTAAATCAGCATGATGCTGAGTGTAGATGGCCCACCTGAGGAAAGTTGCCAGCATAAAAGGAGATGCAGAGAGGAAGAGTTGGATGTTATGGGTTCTCCTAAGTGTTGCTGTTTCAAGCCAATGGTTCTCCTGGAGGAGCTTGTCATGGCTAGCTTCCCCAATATGAATTCAGGCATTCTCATTGGAGGAGTTCAGGATTTTGTCTCTGAGAGTGACTGTGGTTCACCTTGGAGGAGCTTTGATCCTTACTTTGAGCATCACTTCCTGGCTCCGGAGGGGAAGATGTATGCTGTTTAATCTCCAGGAGAAGCTTGTCATGCTGGCTTCCTGACAGGTACTGACCTGTTCTTATTGTCAGAGGAGCTCAGAACCTCATTGTTGTCACTGTACTTTTCAGGGGAGTGCTGGTCCTTATCTTGAATGTCACTTCTTGGCTCCAGTACAGAACCCTCAACCTATTGGCACAGATCCTTCACCCTACCGGCAGACTTTCTAGCTCCCACCAATGACCTTTGGCCCTTCCCAGCGTAGATCCATAGAACAGATTTACATGAGTCCTTGTCATGGGCTCTGCACCTCCAGTTGGACTTGTGGGAGGCATTGTCATGGGCTGTAGGTCTTCAGCTGGACTCATGCAGGACATTGCTGTGGGATTCAGGCCCTACACTGAATTTTTTAAGTCTTTAGTATTGTGGACAAATTTCCTGTACTTTCTTGTATTTAACTCTGGACCATCATAAAATAATAGTAAAATTCTGTGTCCTGTATGTAATTGTTCTCCTTGTAACCCCTGACTACAACAATAACAGTTATATAAGAATCTTCTAATTTTTTTGTTTGGGTTTTCTTGATAGTCTTTCAGAAATTTTTAGTAAAAATTTATCCTGGGTTATCTGGATCACTACTTGATAACAGATCCTATCGTGCTATTTCAGGGCCTGCACTGCTCTTTGGTTTGCTTTGATGTGGTAGAGTTTGAACTGTTCACATGGTGCTTTTCTGTTATTTTGTCTGTGGACATACTTCTGCATGTGCTACATGCACACACATGAGCATGTAGTTGCACGCAACTTGGGTGTTTTTTGTTGTTGTTGGTTTTGTTTGTTTTGAGACAGGGACTCACTATGTAGTTAGGGCTGGCCTTGAACTCAGTATGTAACCCAGACTGGTCTCAAACTTGCAGTGATCCTCCCACCTCAGCCTCCTGAGTGCTGGGATCACAGTTGTGTGTAGGCCCACACACAACTTTAAGCAGTAGCTTGTGGCAGCTTTGAGAAGCTTCAGTCCATGGGATAAAGCCACATAGCTGGGCCCAGTTTATAGGATCAACACACTCAGGCTCAACATGTTCACCTCCCCAGTCTCAAGCCTTACCTCTGTCTGGCCACATGAGTCTATGCTGTGGCCCCTTCCCCACCTGAAAATATTTCTTTCTCCCTCTCAATACTCTACTTGTCCTCTGTGAGGGCTTCTCGGACTTGCCCAGAGGTAGAACCTTCCTCCTGAGTTCTGGTAGCTCCGGGAATGCCTTTGGTGATGGCATTTGTCTTATTGGTGGCACTGAGAATCTGCCTGTCTGTCCATCCAGCAGGCCATGGGACCCCAGAGGACAGCATGGTGTGCTCTGCCTGTTGTGTTTCCAACACCCAGCACAGCGCCTGGAACCCCACGGGTGCCAGATGTGCACATCACACACACACATCAGCCCAGGAGTGTGGTGGCACCAGCCTCCTCTTGTGCTGTCTTCCCACAGTGGCCTTGGCTACTGCAGCCTAGGAAGCCGGGAGCTTTGCAGCTGCTTGTCCAACTCCTTTGCAGCTGGTTGCAATGATTGCCTAGCTCTGTTAATATTGCCGGATTTCCCTGCTCAAGACTGTCAGATTCAAGGCCGTTTCTTTTATTACGGACAACTGGTATACCAAAAGCAAACTATTCAAAAGATCATTTAAAATTCTTAGAAAGTGTTGCTGGCCTGGCATTCTTTAGTTTTCCTTAAAACCCGTGCCTCTTGGAAACAGCATAGGAGTGTTTATCAAAATACTTTGGCCAGTTACTTGGAGCTGGTCTGGACACGCCGAGGTTTCTCTTGAATTATTTTCTGTGCAGGCCAGGCTGGTGCCCACTGGGATGGTGACCTTTTTCGTGATGATTCTGGTTATTCTTACCCCACAGTGCCTTTGACAACCAGCCCACAGACTGGTCCCGCTAGCCTTGCTCCTTGGTTGCCAGAGGGAAGCACCCCCAAAGCCCTGTGCAGTCGGCTCACTGTATGAGGCCTGTGTCCCTGGAGCCACTGCACAAACGAATTGGCTTGAACTTGAACTCTTCTCTCCTGTGCTTGTTTGTGTATGATAAACTTTCTGAAGATGTTTGAAAAGTAAATGTTTGAATTGCGCATCCGTATTTGATCAACCTTTGTACTTATCAGCTCCAGCCCGCCCGCCTGTGTTGCGCAGGAGAGGTGGCAATGTACTCACTTAAGATGACACCTTTTACATCTTGACTGCTTTCTAATACTCCTCTGGCAGAGGCTGTCTTTTTAGGTGGAAATTAATTTAATGGGAGTCTGTTAGGTTTTTTCCTACTCCTAGAACCACACGTGGTCTTTCCTGAGAACCACTGTGAACGGTATTGTGGCCCCCCGGGAGTCTGTTGTCTAAGATCTTATATTTGAGTAGTGTAGAAGCAGCTGCCTTATAAAAATATTTTTTTAAGTATTAGAAGGGTCATGTGCACTCAAGGGAGAAAACTTGGAAGGAGGCTCCTTCCCAAGTACTAGAATTACAGGATCAAGCCATCACATCCGGGTTATACCTACATTTTTACTTAACTTGCTCTGCATATCCATGACTGTGAATCCAGTTTTCTTTTTTTTTAATTTTTATTAATTTGAAGGTAGTAAAATACAACAGAACAGGATGGAGTAAAGCCAAATGAGACAGTGTAGTGAAATTGGTACAGAACTTCACAGCAGGTTACCAGGATAACAGTAATAGGTACCATAGTATATCGTGTTATCTTCACAATAGTTGTTCTTTCAATCAGGTATAGCAAAATCAAAGGAAATACAGAATATTATAGAACTTATCAAAACAGAATATTAGAGCAATACCATTAATCAGAACAAAGCAAAACACTGATAAAAAAATTTGCCTTCAAAGAGATGGTAGAAGGAAATCCCCCTATTTGCTATATTACAGATGTTCAACCTCCCAAGAGGTGCTCAGATCTCTGGCTCCCACTTGCTAACATTTGGAGGGGTAGGGGGAGATGGGATGTTTGATTCTCAGCCTGTGTGCTGGTAGACTCACAGCCACTTACCAGGGCAGTTAGTTGGTTGCTCCATTTCCCAGCGCCCTAAGTTCTAACATGGCAAGGATCTCAAGAGACGCTGTTGGTTCTCACCCTGGGGTGGCCAAGGCTTTCCAGACCACAGCCACTTACCAGGGCGGCAGGCTGGTTGCTCAGTTTCCCAGTGCCTAAGTTCCAACATGGCATGGATCTCAGGAGACACTGCTGAATCCAGTTGTTTTCAATGTGGGTATAACATTCTAGGAATGTGCCTTAATTTTTTTTAAACAGTCTTTTTGTTGTTGTTGTTCTGGGGATCAAACTCACAACCTCATGCCAGGTAGGTGCTTATGCCTCTGAGCTAAATCCCCAGCTTTAAAACGGTCTTGTGCCTCTTACTAATCATCTCCTTGTAATAACTTCTGAGTGTTGTGATTGATGACTTTACTTTTTCTCATTTTTATTTTGAGATAGGATTTTGCTAAATTGCCCAGACTGGCTTTGAACTTGCAATCCTCCTGCCTCAGCCTCCAGAGTAGCTGGGATTACATGTATGTGTCCCTGTGCCTGGTTTATGGTCTCACTTTTAACAGCCTTTAACTTTTCAAACTGTTCCGTCAGAAAGGGGATTTACTATGCCTATTTGAAAGTGAAATCACATTTTCTTAAGGCTGTGTCTGAGAGCTGAATGCTTTGATGGTGGCTTCATCTCACTTGGGTGCAAAAAAAATTGTGAAAACCATCAAGAATGTGGACTTTAGTGTTAAACTTGAGCAGATGTAACCAACACAGCTGGGCGAGGAACTGCCTCCATCACAGACCAAAATGCACACAGCAACCAGGAGTCCCAACAGCCTCTCCCAGGCCTCACCTCTGCCCCGCATAGGGCATCCCGTACTAGGGCTTTTGAGGAAGGAAAGCAACTCGAAGAAGGAGTTGTTTAATGTTTAAAAATTATTCTTGTCTTTTCACATATTTTTAATACTTTAATTAGAAAACTAATTCACAGAAAACCTTGCTAGCAGTTTAAAATTTTCAGAGCAGAAAATCTCCTTCTTCCCTAGGACCTAGTCTTCCTTCCTGAGGCAACCACTTACTGTTGACAGAGTTTTGTGTTCTAGAAACTCTAGCGCTGTGTGGATACACAGCCGCATCCTTGCTGATTTTCCAGGACCAGGAAGGCACCAAGATCCCTTTCTAAGAATAGGAGGATGCCGAGCATGGCCTGTGCTTTGCTGTTCTCACAAAATTGCCTCAAGGGGCTTTTATTTTTTCTTAGCCTGTCTGACAACTGCGTGGCATTGTTACCCTTTGGTGGCGAATGAACTGATGACTAATGATTGAACCTGCTTCTTGTAATGTGCAGCGGGCAGGTGCTTCCTGTCCAGCTGCCAAATCTCTCTAAAAGGTTCTGCAAAAGGCAGAGGAAACTGTTCCTTCTGTCCTCTGACCATCATGTAATCATAGCAGATCCGCAGCAGCAGAACTCGGTGACACAGTGATTCCGGCAGTCTGGCCCATGAACTGCATGTCCCTGGAAGGATGTAGGCACCCTTTTTGGGTCCCAGTTCCCTCAGTTTGGAAATGAAGAGTGATGTCAAAGTGAGCCTTAGCAGGTCAAAGCTTCTGTCGCATTCGCCACTGTGTTTCTGTCCTAGAACTGCCCCCCAGGAACTCGGTCACAGCAAATGGGCACTCCAGCTCCACACCCCTGTGCTTCCTGGTCTTCATATGCAGAGTCTTTCAGCAAGGATCACTGGCTGTGCCAGGATGGGGTCCCTGTCCATGTGGAGTTCCCAGTCACTGAGAAAGACCAGGAAGGGAGATGGGGTGCTGGCCAGAAGCAAGGAGGGCAAGGGCTTCAGAGCCCCATCTGTTCTGTCCCAGCAGTGGGTCAGAGCTGGCTGGCATGGGTGGTGCCTCCTGTGTTCAGCAGCCCCCTCCATCACCAGGAGAGGCCCTGTGCCGCCCCGAAAGAGCTCAACACGAAACCTGCCTGTGAGACAATGACAGCTCCCAGCCACGTGGACAAGTGCTCATGAGTATCCTTCCAGGGTTACCCTATGGAATGAGCGCATGTTATGATCTCAGAGAGGTTAGGTCAGTTGGGCAAGGTCACATGGCTAACAAGTAGCAGAACCTGGCCTCTGACGCTGTTCTGTGTGGTGACAAAGCCCACAGCTTGACCTCTGTGCCATTAGCAGAGGACTTTGGAATGGGTTCATGTCTCACTTTGGGGGCTTTGTCAATAAACCATTCCGTGTGACCAAGTCCCTTCTCTCCAGGCCTCAGTGTTCCCGTCTGAACAACAAGGAAGGATTTGTATCAACTCTAAGACTTTAGAACTCTGCATGCTACAATTCTGGGATACAAGCTATTTTGATGTCAGGCAGATTCGTAGCACCTTCAAAGGTTTTTGACTGAACAGTCTAAGGAAAGGTCCAGTTAGAAAAGTAAGAGAACTCACTAGCGTCAGGCTAAAGCTGTTGAGGGTGGAGGAAGGAGAGGCGATGGAGACAGCAGAGCTCTGCGGCACTGCAGCAGGCAGAGGCTCAGCAGAAGCTACGGCCTCAGCAGAGGGAGGGCACCTTGGCTGGCACTTGAAGAGCTGCCCCATACCTCCTGCCTGTTCATCACGGGTCTGCTCCTTTGTGGGAGCAGCAGCAAGCAAGGTGGGCCTGCCACAGCCACGGCAGGCAGCACAGGGCTTTTCTGGGCCTGTGTGCCATCCTGTTCTCACATAGCACAGTGCGCCCTGCTGAAGGGTAGGCAGGGCTCTGCCTGCTATCTGCTGTGGGACCAAGCAATGACCAGTGTCCACCTCCAGGAATCTGCTCTCAAAAGAGGCAGCGAAGCAGGCAGCTCAGCCCCCTCGTCCATGTGGGCGTGTTTCACCTTTCCTTCCTGAGGAAATTGGCCGAATAGTGCTGCCTCCAGAATTTCCCTGGAAATAAATGTCTTTGCTCCTTGAGAATTTGTCTTGGATTTTTTTTGATCTTTTTGAGACAGAGTTCTGCTATGCTTACTTTGTAGCCCAGGTTGGCCTCCAACTCACAGGGGATCCTTTGGCCTCAACTTCCTGAGTGCTGGGATTATAGGCAGGTGCCACCGCTCCCAGATCTCTTTTACATTCTTGACTCTAGAGAGGAAATGACTCTGGGCTGCTCCAAAGCATTAATCAAGAGGTGTCAGTGGAGGAGAGGTAAGCATTTGGGAGGTCAAGCCTGTGGCTGTCAGCACACAGTGACTTGGTTAGTAGCACCAGGGCCTGTAGCAACCTGGTCCCCAGCCTGCCTAGCTGGCCTCCCAAGTCTGCTCTTGACGCAGCTGTGTGCCCTCTGGATCCACCTGGAAGCCACCTCAGGACCTGTTTGGTGCTTCCAATCCTGCCCACGCGTGTCCTCCACACTGTGTTACCAGGGGCTGCGCAGCTGGAAATTGTGTTTTGACCTCGAGTCTGGGCAGCAGCCTTGTGCGTGAAACTCCCGGAGCACCACACAGCGGGTTTGGCTGGGGCCCGGCTCCCGCCTCCGAGAGAGGCCCAGCTGTCTGAGGCTCTGGAAAACAGAACATCAGTGCATGGTAGGAGCTTTAACAGCACTCTGCTTTGATCCACAATTTCTACTTTGGGATTGGTTCCTCTGGAGAAAATGAAGGATGTGAGCAGTGGACAAAAATGTAGCTGGCAAATCTGGCACAGGACTTGAAGGTCAGAAACCTGTGGAGAGCCCTTCCCCATCTTCATCTCAGTCCCGGATGTTTATATTTGTAACCCTGTGGAAAAGTTATTGGAACTCCAACAAATTAATTTCAGTCTATCACTTCCAGTGCAGCCCACAGTGAGAATAAAGGCACTAAGACATATTTATAATAATGGGGAGCCAAGGGGTCCTAAATCCAGCCAAGACTGTGGTTCACTGGATCAAAGACCTCATCCAGGGTCCAACCCAGATTTTATTAACCTGTGAAGAAAGAAGTGGCTTGAAGATGAGTGACAGTGAGAAAGGCAAGAAGCGCGCGAGTGCCTTGAGCTGGCCCAGATCACCTCTGCAATGTCCACAAGAAGGATATGCAGAAAGAGTGACCTGCATGACAAAGCTGAGGTAGCATCTAATGTTTGGAGGTTGGTGCTTCAGGTCTGCTGTGTAAATTTTTCTGCCCCAGCCTCTTATCGCAAGGCCCCATCCCAGTTGACGGTGTGGAGCAGTGGCTCCTCAACCTGCTCAGCAGTGGTTTTTGGGAGTCATGGGCCAGGAAACAGTGACCATTGCCTAGCTTCAAAGATGACACATCAGCACCTCAGCCAGCCCTGTTTACTCTGCTTGACGCCTATTGAAGGGATAAAGAAATGGCCCAGCCAGCTCTGCACATATCAGTATATGGAGATAGGGCCAAGTTTAGCTAAAATGGAGATAATTGCTCTTTATTCAAGGAGAGTCATCCAGGTGGTCCTCTACAGAAACACAACTCAAACTGACCAAAGCAAGCAGGAATTTATTTGCTACCATGACAAAAGCAAAACAAAAACAAAACAAGCAGATTAAGGAGTTTCTGGCCTTAGGCTCCTGTGCTGTGCGATGCCTGGGCTTCCTCATAACCTAGGGAATCCAGGAGACAGGAGACGACTTCTCATTAGGGTTGTGCACAGGGGCTAGAACCTGGCTGTGGCCCTCACTGAGCCTCATGCATCCCTCAGCCAACTGCTGTGATCAGAGTGATAGAATAGCTGATTGCTCAGGCTGCAGTTACATGGCCTCTCCAGAGCCAAGGAAAATGACTGTCATGGTTTATGTTGGTGGCCCCCAGGCCTCATGTATTTGCATTGTACATTTGTGACTGGTTCATTGTCTAGTGCTTGGATTGATGGTGTCAGTGCTACACCCTCCTAGGGGGTGGAGCCAGGATGTGATGTAATGGCAGGAAGAAGGTGTGTCTCTCTCTTTTGCCGGTTTCCGCCTTGCTGTTTGCAGCCGCCATAAACCACAGCCCCGACGTGCCACCCTGCCTTGGAGCCAACTGAGTATGGACTAAAACCTCCAAAAACTGTAAGAAATAAACCTTTCCTTTCCCAACTTTGGGCATCAGGTATTTTGTCTCAGCGATGAGTAAAAAAATAACTAAGACAATGGCCCTGTGCCCTACCATGAGGCAGGCAGGGATCCCAGGTAGTACTTGGGGTCCTCTTGCCCAAAGAAGCTTAAGTCCTGGATGAGCAAAGACTGGTAAAAGTTCATGATGCCTTACTCCATCACATGAAAAAACGAAAAGTCAAACAAATGACCAACTCTGGAAGAATTACTTAAATTATAGCTTAATCCTAAAGTGGAATATTATGCAGCCATTAAAACATACATTATCATTAAGCATGTGGAGAAAGTTTAATGATAGGATTCATGCTAGAATATGTTGAAAAATAGGTTGCAAAATACATCTGCAGTATGGCTTCAACTGTGTGAGATGTATTTATGCTTTAAAAATGCTGAAAGTATACAGAAATGTTCGTGGTAATTATGGTGATATGAGTGAATTTTATAATCTTTTTCTTTTCTGTTCTTTTAAATTTTAAAGTACCCTTATTACAGGCATAGCAAAGAAACAAACATTAATTTTAAAGATCCCAACTGCAAAATGACTTCCACTTCACCAGCATGTGGCTATGCGATAGCCAGCTGGGAACCAGAGTGGGGTTTGGGAGGAGAGAGCTGGGAGGCAGCGAAGTGGGGAGGGGGCTCTGCCGTGTGCGGTGGAAGCCTTGGGGAAAGCTGCAAGCAGGTCTTGGCCCAGGGAGATGTGAACGGTGGGAGGTTTGGCTGGGTGGGGAATTCTCTGGGTTCCCTTGCCCAGGCTCAGCTTGGAAGACCTTGCCCCATCCTGGTCACTCACTCGGTGCTATGCACCTTCTTCCAGAAGGTGAGTGCCCCACAAGGACAAGGTGTGTCCAGGTTCCCCAGAAGCTCAGCTGGTGTGCAATCGTGCATGCACACAGGTGGCCTGCGGTGACCTGGGCCTGGCCAGTGTGTAGTCACTGGCAGGGGCGCCCTTGGGCAGAAGCTCTGACCCCACGAGGATACAGCAGCTCGCTCTGAAGGAGGGACAGTGAGGCCTCCTCATGAGAGCCGAGATCGTGGCCACACTGGGCATGAGAGGCAGTGCTGGGCACCAGGCCTGGGCTCTGCACTCCTCCCTGGGCTCTGAGCGGGGCACTGTAGTTACCAGGGTCTGGACAGAAATGAGGTAGATACCTGGTGGGTGGGCAGATGCTGGTGGTCCAAGGAAAGAGCTAAATGGGGGGCTGAAGCACATGATTGCAGTCCAGCAGGGAATAGGTACACAGGTCACAGGAGCAGGGCAGGGAAAAAGTCCTCAGCCCATGAAGCTGGCCAGATTGTAGATCAGTGTGCAGATTTTATTTTGCAAAGAGAGTCATGAGTGCCTCCCATCCATCTTGTCCCCTTGTGAGGAGACTTTGCCACTCTGCTTGGCTTCCAAGTGTAGGTCGTAAGCTTCCATCCGCTTCCTCCTCTGCCTTCCTCTCTCTATCGAATATGTGTTTTGCAAACACTTCCCCCAGTCTGTGGTGTGTCTTATCATTCTCTTCACAGTATCTTTCACAGAACAGAAGTTTTTAATATTAATGAAGCCCAGCTTACTAGTTATTTCTTTCATGGATTATGCCTTTGGTGTTGCATTTAAAAAGTCATCACCAAACCCAGGATCACCCAGATTTTATCTTACGCTATTTTCCAGGAGTTTTATAGTTTTGAATTTTACATTTAAATCTATGCTGCATTTTGAACTAATTTTTAGGAAGGCTATAAGGTCTAGGTCCATATCCGTGTATGTAGAGTTTTTGCATCCAAGTGTCCAGTTGTTTCTGTACTATTTGTTGAAAAGAATATCATACTCTGTTATCTTGCTTTTGGTCCCTTGTCAAAGATTCACTGAATATGTGGGTCTATTTTTAGCCTCTCTATTTTGTTCCATTGACCTATTGTCTAATTTTTTCACTGATACCACACTGTATTCAATCACTAGATTTACACTAAATATTGAAGTTGGGTAGTGTCAGTACTTGGGCTTTGTTCTCCTTCCACTTTAGATTGGCTATTCTGGGTCTTTCCTTCTCTGTATAAACTTTTGAATGAGTTTGTCCGTATCTATACAATAACTTGCTGGAGTTTCATTTGGGACTGTGTTTAACCTGGAAATCGGCAAGAACTGATGGCACAACATCAGGCCTTCCCAGCATGAATACGGAGTATCCATTTAGGTCTTCTTTGATTTCCTTCATCATTTTATTTAGTTTTCCTCATATAAACTTTGTACATATTTGTTTTAAATTTCAAATTCAACTTGTAAACGGCTGATATATAGAAAAGCTGACTTTTATATACTAACCTTATATCCTATAACCGTGCTATAACTGCTTCTTAATTTCAGGTTTTTTGTTTCTTTGTTCTTGTCAATTGTCAGAACAAGGGTTTTTTTTTTTTTAAATATACTTTACTTCTTTGCATTTCATCTATTTAATGAGAGATTTTGTTGGGGTACAAGCAGAAGCTAAGAGAAAAAACCCATTACCCCATGAAAGGGGCACAATCATTGTGAAACACATTCTAATTCAGGATACTTTAAAGTGTCTTGTGGGAACTATGCACCTTAGGTCACTCTTTTTCCTAGAAGTACAGAGCATCGTGAATGACTTTTTTTAAAAGTTAATTGGATAGTTAATGTGTTGGTATAGGGGATTAAACCTGGTACTGGATAACATCCTCAGTCCTTTTTTTTTTTTTTTTTTTTTTGAGACAGTGTCTTTCTCACTATTGCTGAGTTGACCCAGCCTGGACTATAATTTGTGAACCTCCTGTCTGAGCCTCCTAGAGTGCTGGGATTGCAGGCATGCACCACCATGCCCAGCTGAGATCTTCATGTAGAAGATACAGTAGTGTAGAGCCATGGCCCCAGGAGTGAGGTGCCAGGAGCGAAGACTCAGGCTGCCCAGGGAGTTGTGTGTGTCAGAGCAACCTAAGTCTATGTGAGGCAAAAGCCTGATGTTCTGTGTCTGGAGGCTTGGCAGCAACAGACATTTCCACTCCAGGCCTTTTCTAAGCAAGCAGTGTCAGGGGCCTTGGGGCACAAGCCATCAAATTAGATAGCACCTTTTCTGCGTTTTGTATGAAATAGCAAAGACAAACAAACAAACAAACAAAAACTCAAAACACCTGAGGACAACACCATTTTTTGCAGGAGGCAGCTGTCCTCTCCTATAGGATCTTCTGCTCATAGCCCCTTGACATCCCTTTGGAAGAACACCCCGTTTCAGCCCAAGGTACTACCTTCTCAGGTCTAAGGATCTGGAGGTGGCTGTGTGACTTGGTGACTTGTTCTGACCAGTCAGCATATCCTAGAGGCTTGGTCTTGATAACTGGTTCTGGAATGGACCTGTGATCCCAGCTGGTCTGAGGAGACCCCTCCTCAGGACTTATGTTAGAACTTACTGGGAACCATGCAGGTGTCCCCTTTTGGGTGAGACTGTCCAGCTGTTAGGATGTCATTCAAGAGTGGGGGCTGGGAGGTAGATGGATTGGGGGTGCTGAGAGTGAAGCCACCACAGGGCAGACCACAAGCAAAAAGTGGTTCCTGATGTGATTGTGTGGGGTCCTGGATCCTACAGTGCTGGAAGGCAGCCACACTCTGGCATTTTCAGTTATATGAGCCAATAAATCTTTTGTACTGAATCCAATCTGAGTTGGTGTTTGTCACTTGAAAGTGAAAAAGCTTAGAGTGACAACCTCCAAGGGCTGTGCGAGGGCTGTGTGCTGCATACCTCCTGCTGGCAAGACAGACCCACTCTACCCCATCCCTCTGCTGCACCCCCATCTCAGGACAAGAGTCTCTGCCTTTCTTCTTTCCCTCTCCTGTGACTTGATAATGTCCCTCCTAAGTCCCCAACACATACCCCTGGGGCAGAGCTGGAAAGTCTCCTGTGTCAGGGTTCTCTGGAGGAAGAGAAGCCAGTAGAACAGATATAACTCTAAAGGGGTTTATTAGATTGGCTAGCATGATCAGACACTGGTGAGTTCTACAGTGGCTCCTGAACACTGGAGAACCAGGGAAACTAGTACTTCTTAGTCCAAGACCCTGGAAGCCTCACAATAAAAGGGTTCAATGACACAGTCTAATCTGAGCCTGAAGGCCTGCAAGCCTCCTGGATAGTAGCTGGTGAAGTCCATAGTGAGACTTGATGAGCCTGAAGTCTGTCAGCCACTGGTGACACAGCAGAAAAATGCACCTGCCCGAGATGGGTGGGATGGGAGCAGAGCTAGCTTCCCCCTTCTTCCACTTTTCATTCCATTTGTGCACCCCGCCTCTTGGATGGTGCTGCGTGCACTCAGAGCAAGTCCTCCTCATTCAGTTCACTGAGCCACAAGCCAGTCTTCTCTAAAAACACCCTCCAGATGCTCCTGGAAATGTGGTTTACCAATTTTCTAGGCATCCTCCTTCCAATCAATTGAGCAACCAGGATCAATAGTCACACTCCCTGTACTCTGCTGTCTCCGCAGACTGACTGGTGACGCTCTTGGGGAATGGCTGCCTGCCTGTCTGTCTGCTCTTGGGGAATGGCTCCTGCCTGTCTGTCTGCCTGTCTGTCTTCTCTTGGGGAATGGCTGCCTGCCTGTCTGCCTGCATGTCTGTCTGCTCTTGGGGAATGGCTCCTGGGGGAGTGGCAGCCTCATCTGGCCCTTGCCTTGGCCCTGGTAGCCTGCCTGCCACTGGCCAGTGCCTAGGAAATTGAAGGGGAAAGAAAACCCAGCAGGACACCAAGCACCTGGGAAGCTGGACACAGAGCATGAGAGGAGGAGAGAACATTACAGCTCTCCAGCTGTTTTTTTTTTTAATTTAAAGGGAGTAAAACAACAATAAAATAAAACAAAACAAAGCAGTGATAAGCTCCTAGGAAATCCACAATAGTACTGTCATGGTTTATGTCGGTGGCCCCCAGGCCTCATGTATTTGCATTATGCATTTGTGATTGGTTCATTGTCTAGTGCTTGGATTGGGGGTGTGAGTGCTACACCGGCCTAGGGGTGGAGCCAGGATGTGATGTAATGGCAGGAAGAAGGTGTGTCTCTCTCTTGCCAGTTCCCGCTTGCCATTTGCAGCTGCCGTGAACTGCGGCCCGGCCATGCCACCCTGCCTTGGAGCCAACTAAGTATGGACTGAAACCTCCAAAAACTGTAAGAAATAAACCTTTCCTTTCCCAACTTTGGGCATCAGGTATTTTGTCTCAGCGACGAATAAAAAGTAACTAAGACAGTTACTATATTGCTTATTGTTATCCTCTAAATATTTGCTCAGACTACCAGCTTGTGGCTTGCAGAGTCAATCAAACAATACAAGCATTAGGTTGTTTCTTTACTTCAGTTGTTATGGTCTCAGCCTGTGTTCCTCTGAATCAGCCAGTTGCTTACAAGGTAGGGCTGGGGAGGGGGGTGTTCTTCTGTCCCCGTCCACATACTGGCTGTCTTATGGGGGAATGAGGGTGGAGGAGGTGGGAAGGTAGTCTCCTTCCTGGTTCTCCTTGGCCAGCAGAGGGTGGGCAGTGCTCTGCATAGCTTCCTTCCTGTCTTTCCCTGGCCCTCTCCAGCAGTTTGCTTGGGAGGTCTTTGTTTCTTTGAGCTCCAGCAGCCTCCTCCATGGCTGAAGTGTCCTTAGCCAAGTCTCTGTGTATCAGTAGCAAATAAGTCTGAGATGCCAGCACTTGGGGCTCTAGCATAGGCCTGTTCCCTGGATCCTCATCTTACATGACACCTTTTCCATTAGATTCTCTTCCATTAGATTGGGAAATTGAATTATTGGCTCTGTTTTGCAGCCATGGAAACTGAGGCACAGTGGGGTTAAGGCATTTGCTCAATGCCACATAGCTGGTACCTCGAGAAGGCTGTATTCAAGGCCCAGTCTCCTGACTCAGAGCCTTTGGTCTTAGCTTTAGCCTCTGGCCTTTCCAAGGGAGCAGAAGCAATTTAGAACCTGTTTGCAGCTCCACGTCTTCTGGAGACAAATGTCTTACATCCACAGGTTGCAGCTGATGTCTGGTCCAAGGCAGTCAAAGCCAGGCCTTTGCAGTTTTGAGGCTTTTGTGTTAAAAAGTAAAGACTCATGGAGTCATATTTTTACCATTGTAGTATACTTCACATGGATAGCTTTAACAGTGTAACACTTTGAATGTACACACACAAACTCAGCAGTTTAACTGTCCGGGGGCAATTGGTGTATTTATTTTAAAAATTAATTTATAGGTCACTGATGGCAGCCTGAGCTGGCAAAAGAATATAAGGTTCAAGGTAGAGAATGCCACCACTCCTTTAATCTTGTCTCTGTGACTTGTGCATGACAGAATTTTCCCAGAAGGTCAAAGGCACTACATTTGAGGCCCTTGTCACTTTGATGGGAGGGCGTGCTATCACATTCTGGGGTAGGGAGAGGGACAGGGACTGAAGGGGTGGGGGTGGCTTTTAGTCCTGCACGCTTGTCACACTGTCCCCTGCCTGTAGCTGGCGTTCCTGCCAGTGGACTTCCTGAGACTTTCTAGCCACCAGAAGGGGGCAGACTGTGATTTCAGAAGCAGGCACACAATGGGTCTGCCAGGAGACAGGCTGCAGGGTGCAGGCCCCAGGCTGCCACCATGACCAAGAGAATCTGGGAACAAGCCAGAGCCCCCACAGGATAGGCCTGACCTTCAGAGAACTTCTGGCGTGGTCTGCACAGAGGATCCCTCCCAAACCTCTGCTCTTGCAGCAAGTCACCCATGGGGCAGCCGGGACCAGCTAGGCGCTTCCAGTGTAGCTGGGAGTGGAACTGGGCTGGTTATAAAGCCAAAGAACAGGCAGACGGTCTTTATCTAAACTGTATATTTAACTGGGTCGCTGGTGGAGATCTGGAGTGGGTTTTATTTCCCCCAAGCCGTCCCTTGGCTTGGCCGCTGCTCAAGAAAACCCTTTAAGCCTCAGAAAATTTCAGAGCCACCAAAGTGCCCTGTGTAGAAGACATAGATGTGAACCAATGCCCTGTGCATCCTGGTACGGTGGGGGAGGTGCTGGGGTAAGGGGTCCTGCTGCCGGAAGCTGCCTCCCCTCTCTTGCCCTGACACCCCGCCCACAGCCCACCACCCCACACTGCCCCACAGCCTCCACCATCGATGCTGGTGTCAGCAGGACACCAAGGGAGCCTTCTTCACAGACAGGCCTTTCTACATTGGGTCTTCCTAGGGCCCCTGTCCCTGCTGAGGTCAGGTCTTTTATAGATTTCTTGAGCCCCATAGCCACTCAGCCCTAGGATGGCTCAAACAAAGAGAATTTTTAAATGACACAAGCTAGGCACATAGTTATGAGAGTGTCCACCTGGATTAAGGTGCACCCCAGGGTGGGGCTTGAAGGGTGCTCGGTTTCCCAGGGTGTAGATGGGTTTCCACAGTAGAATGAAGAAAAAGCCTTGCAGCCTACACTCATCAGCTGGGACAGGGCTTACCCTGCCCCCTGACAGCTGGTTGGTTCACGTCCTCACTGCACATGCTGTCCTGGCAGGGCCCTGATGCCACAGTCCCTGGCCAGTGTCCGTGTCTAGGGCTCTGACCCCATGCTGGCCTCCTCTAGCAGTTTCACTGTGTCCTCCTCAACATCTCTGTACATGGCTCCCATGGCCACAGGGCAGGAGGCCTTAGCCAAGCCCCTAAGAGGCCTGCCTTCCTCTCTGGCCATCTGGCCTCCTGCTTCCCACCTCCTTCCTCCCCTGCACTGCCAGCTGCCTGGACTTTCTCCCCATCCCTGGGTCTGCCTTCTGACCATGGCACATTGCCCTATTCTGCCCGGACTCTCTCTCTTCCATGCTACATAACCAACTCCGTCCATCCTTTGAGTTTCAGCTTAAATGTGACCTTTTTCTGATTACAAGACCCTTTGTCCTCCCCTCCTCCACCCCGTCATATAGTTCATCCCTTGTTTATGTCCCTACCAGTAATGGGCTACCTTCTTCCTGAGCCCACAGTCCAGCTCAGCACCAGGTACATAGTAGGTACTCAAAAGGCATCTGTTCTTGAGGGGCATTGGCACATGCCTGCAATCTCAGCTACTCAGAGTCTGAGGCAGGAGCATCACAAGTTCAAGGCCATCCTGGGCAACTTAATGAGACCTGTCTCAAAACAAAATCTAAAAAAGGGATGGGGACATAGCTCAGTGGTACTGCACTTGCCTAGCACATGCAAGGCCTTGGGTTCCAGCCCCAGCACAGGAGTGGGGAGAGCGAAGCATCTGTTGTCTGAATGGTGAGAAAGGAACAAAGCCCCCAGGGGTCTGCTTCTTCAGGGAGAGGCTCTGCTGAGGGCAGGGCCTGGCTCTAAATCCAAGGCCACCCTAAAGGGCAGCTGAACCAGACCTGAGCTGTCAGGTGACTCTTCCCTCTCTTCCAATGCACTATCTTCATTAACCACAGGTCTGGGACCCCTAAGCTGGCTGCTTGCAATTTCCCAGCGAGGTCACAATCAAACCTTCCTGAGTGCCCAGTACCGCTCCTCTGTACTTCACTCCATCCTCTTTACCCTCTCTGCCAAGCCCACCTTCCTAGGAAAGCAGAGACGTTGGTCCATTGTTCCTCTAAATTTGCACTCTCAGCCTCTATCCAGAAGCCCTGAGTCAGAAAGGAAGTTGTCCCTTGTCCTGGACAAGGCCTGAGTCCCCCAAGGTAGGGCTCAGAGCTGGTAGGCAGTGGTGGGTCTATTAGTCCCTCTGCAGACTGATTCTCTGAGCCATGCACAGTGCCCAGACTTGGGGAACATGAGGTGGCATAGACACAGCCCCCTACTTCCCAGGCCCAAGCTTAGCCCAAGGGTTCTCATCCTTTTGTTCGGGAAAGACTTGTCAATGAATTTTGGTGGCTCATGGGAAGGGAATAAAGGACTGTAATCCAGCAAGAACGACACATCACTGGCAGAGATGGGCAGCCGAGCCCCCTGGGAGCCCACCTGCTGCTGTCTGCTCAGGGAGCCCTTTGGTGGAGGGAGAGCAGTCCAAGAGTGGCTACTAGGGCCAGAGTGGAAGAGACGCAGAGGGTGCCCCGTTCCAGCTCTGCCTGCCCCTCTGCAGCTCCGGACAAAGTATTTTACTCAGGTGGCAGGTTCTGCGGTCAAGGGGCCAGGTGAGTCCCGTGTGTCCAGTAGGGAAGCAGGAGCATCACCAGAAGGACCAGCTAATCACTCTCATGCCTGGCAGAAAAGTTAACTGCTGGAGTTAGTCATTATTTTCAAGAAAAACTAAATATTTCATAAACTTGAAATCATTACGTTAAATGTTGGCTTAATTATTAAAATAAATAACCAAAACAAACAACGCTAAAAAGAAGAAAAAACTAGCAAGAAAAACAAAATGCTTCTGTGAACTGTGTTTGCCAGGGAGCCTCTGAGTTAAGCTCTTGGAAGATCCATCTGTAAAACAAAGATATTTCCCTTCCCTTCCCTCCCCTTCCTTTCCCTTCCCTTCCCTTTCTCTTTCCTCTCCTTGCCTCCCCTCTTCTCTTGTCCTTCCCTCTTCTTTTCTCTTTTTCTATCCTGTCTTCTGATGTAGCATCTGGAAGGGGGCCAGCACCTCACAGTCCTGCCCTGTATTTGTTGAGAGCGCCGTGAGTTCCCACCGAGTCCATCTCCCTGGTCCTTCCTGGCCCTGGCCCTCCCCAGTAGAGGCTCTGCCTCTCTGAGGGCTGCCCCTGACCATAGTAGCTGCTCAGCACAGGTTCAGATCCATTAGGTCACTGCTCTCCCAGGCTCTCGAGCTGCCTCCCTCCTAAGAGGCAGCAGTGAGAACCTTTCCGTGGCCTTCACAGGTGCTCAGCACTTGGGAATCCAGGTACCCAGCCTTTCTGGGCCCCACACCCGGGCCAGTTCTTGGCCTGCTCATAGTCAGACCCAGGGAGTGGGATCACACTGGAGTCCGTGGCTGATAAAGAGATCATGAGCAGCCGGTCCATGTTGTGTGTCATCCGGAAAGAAAATCAATTTTCAGTATCCAGTAAAATATGACAGGCATCCTAAGAATGTATTTCACAAGGCACGCACTGTAGGGGGAGCAGGCTGGCGGGTGGGTTGAGCCCTGGTGGCCGAGCCCTGTCTGTGAGGTCTTCCCTGGGTGTCACAGCAGCTCTGCAGGCTCTGGGTCAGCATCATACCCTCGTGTGCCCAGGTGCGAGCTCCTTCAGCAGGAGGGGCCTGTTCTGGATTGACAGCCAGGAATCTGGTGCTCATGCCCTGCTGGGATCTCCTTGGGGACTCTGGGCTGGAGTCTCAGTTCCCCAAGGCCCAGCTTTCCTTTCTTTGAAATGGAGATCAAGCGTATCCACCTGTAGGAAGCATTAAACCAGATTGGAAGGACGGTGGCAAAAGCACTTTGAAAGCTGGGCATGGTGGTGTATGCCTGTAATCTGAGTACTGGGGGTGGGGGAGCTGAGGCAGGAGGATCACAAATTTGAGCCCAGACGGGGGAATGTGGTAACCTAGTGCTGTTCCAGTACAAAGTATTTTGTAAAAAGGGCTGGAGATTTAGGTCAATGCAAAGGCCCTGAGTTCAATCCTCAGTAAAAAACATCTTTGCAAATGAGTTTATTATTTGAAACAGGCAAAACTCCTACACATGGAGACTTTTCAACAAATGGTTGTAAGGTAGAGTTGGTTCCTTGCCTCCTCGGGACCTGTGTCCTCCTTTCTGTCACTCAGCGGTAACCATTCCTGGCACCAATCTTCCCAAGCACCTCCCTCCAGAGATGCCCTCTGGCTTTGGCTTGTGTCGGCAGGAGCCCCACACCTCAGTGATCTTCCTTGTCAGGAGCACAATGTGGCCTCATGCCCTGCAGTGGGTGCCTTGGGGTGCTGTCCCATCAGCCGTCTGAGAGCTCCAAGCAAAGCGGAGGCAGTGGACAGGTTGAAATGCACTAGCACTTTGCAGGTGGGACACACCCTGTCAATGAGTGAGCTATGCCATGGCCTGGGGGACAGACAGGGGGAGACTGAGGCCTGACACTGATGTGATCAGAGTTTGACTTTCTGACTTTACTCACCAGTCTGCCTCAGCTCAAACCCTTTGGATGTGTGCACAGTGAGTGCTGAACACAGACAAAAGCAAGTCTCACAGACATCCTCATCCTGCAGCAGCATCGATAAAGACTCTGTGGTCATCCTGAGAGACGAAACCTCTGGATTCCTGAGGACCCCCATACAGGGGGAGTGGGCAGGGGCTGCTGGAGCCTAAAGAACAGGAACCTGATGCCCTGTGATTCTCTTTCCCATGGACACTCTTGATGTCGCAGATACTGAGGAGGGTGCCAGTGTGTAAGGACTCCCACAGGGGCTCTGCACCAAGTCACGGATCTGCCCCCACCGGCCAATACTGGCCAGGCTCTGGCTCATTCCTCGGGCCTGCTCGTCCTGCAGGTGCTTGACCCTGCAGTGTGCAGCTGCTCCAAAGAGACCTGTCTTGCAGGTGGCACCACAGCAGCCTTATCCCATGAGTCCTGCTGGATAGACTAGGAGAGAACCGAGTGCAATCCGACCAGCAGCTTGCAGGGCCCTGAGCACTAAGAGCTAGCAACAGGTCTCATCTGTTTCCAGTGTCCAGTGAGACCAGCAGGCAGGGCCAGGGTGTGGCTCAGTGGTGGAGTGCTTGCTTAGCATGTACACGGCCCCAGTTCCTCTGCTGGCACTACAAAAAAAAAAAAAAGAATGGAGGCCTTTTCTTAGTCACTTTCTGGTCTCTGGGACACGATACCTAATACCTGCCACTTGAGGTACAGAGGTTTCTTTTGGCTCACGTTTTCAGTTGATAGTTTACCAGCTCCAAGCCAGAGCGGCCATAGCAGAGGAAGCTACATCAACGCTGGACATCATGGCAACCAGGAAGCAAAGAGAGAAGGGAGGAGACAAAGAGGGAGATAAACCCTTCTAGGCCACACCTCCAGTGACTGCCTCTAGCCAGGCCCCACCTCCTAACCTGATGCAGCACCCCATAACCTGACTACCTTACACGAGTCCCACCTATGAGCACATGAGACTGTTGGGGGAGATTGATGTGTAAATCACAACAAGCCTCTTTCAGGGAATAAAATTAATGTTTGATGACTCACATTTTCTTAGGTGTCCTTTCCATTCAACAGATAGGGGAACTGAGTTTCCAAGACACTGGATAGGAGACATACTACTGGTTGTTTGGCCCACAGACATTCCCAACCCACCCAAGCACATACCCTTCTGCATTTTCCCTTCATTTCTCCTTTTAGCAGGTCTGTTCTTCCTCCCCAGAGTGACTTTTGACTGTGAAAGCCATGTTGGTATCTCCTTCTTGCCAAGGTCTAATTAAATACAGACATGAGATGTGATGCTAAAAGAAGTCTGCATGGAGTTGAGAATTTTCCTTGCTCTGATAAAAGTATCCAAGTTTCAAATGCTCTTTTTTTTCCTTCAGTTTAGGGTTCCATGTAATTTTTGGAACTGCATCAGCCATCTCAGTATCACAAAAAGAGTTCACCTGAGATTCAAGTCCATGGACTAGGGATGTGTATCAGTTACCTCTGGCCACAATAACACTGCATAACAAACATTCCCAGAGCCTCAGAGAGGCAAGTAAGACACCTCAGGGGCATTGTTCA
>PVJX010012684.1:0-49603 GCA_004027295.1 Dolichotis patagonum
TATTGTGTTATGTTTGATATTATTGTAATTGAAACTATGCTCAACTATAGCAGAGTAAGAGATATGGCGTTAGATACTGTTGATGTCCAGTTGACTTAATGTAAAGTACTGTGTTGCCTATGTTGTCCTCTTCTGATCTGCTCTGTACTGCCCCCTTTTGTTTTATTCTCTTTTAAATAAAAATAAATAAATAAATAAATAGGACTTCAAAAAGATCAATATTTTAAAGACTAAGTCTGTTCCAAATTAAAGGAAGCTTTTAAAAAAAAGGACACAATGCAAGGTCCTACACTAGGTCCTGTACTATTAAAATTCTATAAAGGATATCATTCAGTAGATTAAAGTGATGTAACTCTGAAATTTACCAAAGTGTATAATTGTGGTTATATAAAAGAATATCCTTAGTACCCACATAGGGGCATTAACAAGTGATAAATGATTCAGGGCAAAATGTTATCAATTGATGAACCTGGATCAACAGCAAGTGGGTAAACTTCATAGTATTTTTGTAACTTAATTTCAAAATTAATCATTGTGAAAGTGCAAAAAGCTGCCTACACTGGTGAAGAACATAAATCTAGCTACCACTTAATCACTTTTTATTGTGTTCCCAGCACCTTAATGGGGCCTCTGGAGGGTTATAAATGATAGCTTTACTTTTAGGAAGCTTCACATCCCTTGAGAAGGGAAGTCCTTCACACAAGAAGCAGAGATTATAGGAATTTTCAAAATTCAGAATAGATCAGGATAGGTGCATGGAGTTAAGAACCAAAAAAGGCTTCATGGAGAGACAGGCCCTGAGCCTTGCAGGGAGGATTTAAATCAGTAAAGGATATTTCCTTTACTGAAGTAACACATAGTTTGTGTAATTTCAAGAAAGGTTTGTGCCTGAATGCAATGGAAAGGACAATGGGTGTCAGGAACTGCTGGAAAACATGTTTGACTGGATAAGGTGGGGACAGTTCATAAATCCATTCCTAAGGGCACTAACTAGATCCCATGCAGAAGATTTGGAGAAGCTCCAAGATAAGGAATTTGTCTTCAACAAGAATAGTTTTCTCCAACTATTACATTGTTCCATATGTAATAGTTATATACTATTACTCAGTACTTCCATAAGTATTGAACCTAGAGCAGGGATTTTTTTCAAAGCCCAAGGCAAACAAACTGAGATGCAGTGAAAGATTTGAATGGATACCAATGAAAAGTAGCAAATACTATAGGTACTAAGTCCTAGTTCATAACTGATTCAAGGGATGCTTGCATTGTAAAAGAATGGCCTTGCAAGAAAGCTATCTTTAGGGCAGACTTGGTGGTGGAGGCCTGTAATCCCAGCACTTGGGAGGCTGAGGCAGGCGGGTCACTTCAAATTCAAGGCCAGCCTGAAATGCATAGTGAAACCCTGCCTCCAAAGACAAATAAAAAACTACCTAGCTTTTTAGCAAAGGATGACTCTCCCTGAGTGGGGACATTTGTCTATAGGACATTGCTAAACCTCAGTGCTTACAATGGGAGCCCTGGCTGCTTGGCCTTCTGTGAGTGTTAGTGACCCAGTTTTCTCCCTAGAAGGAGCAGCAGAGCTGCTCAGTATATTCTCCAGTCGAGGAGCAAGCTCGGGTCACCACAGCAGGCCCGTGCCCCTCATCTGTGCTCCAGCACAACTTTATGAAAATTTCAGTAAATTCAAACCCATTTCCTGGCCAACTTGTATTCAAACTCCAGCATCTGTTGTTTTCTCCAATTTCTTTTGAGAAGCCACTGTTTCTAACACATTTTGTCCTGATGATGTATAAACTAGCACCGAAATGCCATCATAGACGGAGTCACCAAACCATAGCTGCCAGGCTACATCTGATTCCATTGCCTGTATCTGTATGACACTTCTGCTATGCAGGACTGTTTTTCACATTTTGTAATGGTCGAAAAAATCTAAAGATTAATTTAGGATATATTAAAAATATATAAAACTCAAATTTCAGTGTCTAAAGTCAAGTTTTATAGGTGTACAGCCATACCCTTTCATGTATTACCTGTGGCTGTTTTCACACCAGTGACAAGTTGAATGGTTGCTGAGATTGTAAGACCTACAAAGCTGAAAACACTGACCAGTTGGTCCTTTACAGAAAGTCTGCGGACCCCTCAAGTAATAGTTCTCAACATGGGCCGACTTTGCCCTCCAGGGGACATCCAGATATTCTGAAAACATTTTTGGTTGTCACACCTGTGTAGGGCGGGAGTGTGCTACTGACATCTAGTGGGTAGAGGCCAGGGATGCTGCTACATACTTGACCTAAGACAACCCCACACACTTGGTCCAAATGTCCACAGCGCTGAAGCAAAGAAATACTGGCTTAGAGGACCCTATTTTCTCAGGGAAAATTCCATCCTTCATAAGAGATCCTATTTCTTGAACACCCAGGTCTTATGCTTACTTACATTAGCTCAGGTTGTCTTCATAATGGCTGTGCAAAGGAGCCACTTGTTAACACAAGTTGCCCGTGAGCGCTCCAGGAGCAAATCAGCCTGGCTGGGGTCTGTTTTTCCCCTGCACTCAGTACCGGCCTCTGTTACGTCACAGAGGGTTACAGCCTCAATCGGCTGCCCCCTAGTGTGCGAGCTGCGCAGAGGCAGGCCAATAGCATTTCCTCTGGTACCCGCAGAGGCTTCCAGGCTTCCGTACAGAGCATGCGAACCACTCCAGCCTTCAGCATCAGGCTATTAGGGAAATGAAGCGGAGGGAAGGAAACTCCACCTCTGCCACAACCAAGAGTTGTTAAAACTGACCATTCTTCCTCTTGACGGCTTTAATGCTTGGGGGGATGGGAGACTTCCCTTTCTGATAGACTCAAGGACACAAAACAGTACTGTGTGGTAGCTATAGAATGCTTTTTGAGTCATAAAGTCATATCCATGAATCTGGGAGATGTTCACAGTACAGTATTAAATGAGAAGACAGAGTGGCAGTTTTTTTTCAAGCCAGAATTAAAACACCTGAATCTTGTACTATATGATACACTTCCTCAAGTCTATTATAATTAGCTCAACTGATTAAACCCATTCTGATAAATTAAAAGTAGAGGACTTTCCACTCCTATCTGCCCTGCCCCAATGGAAAATTCATGCCCAGAGTGAGAAAAGAAAAGGGACAGAGCAACTCACCTTGGAAGATATCCTGGTTTGATGGTGTTTCCCTGAGCCCCCTAAATCACCCACATGGGAGGCAACCACCCAATCCTGGTAAAACAAAGCCAAGCCATAAGGAGCCGTGTTATGTAATGATTTACGATCAGACCATAGAGCCATTTAGTATTTATCTTAATTTTATTGAAAATTGACATGGACATTAGAAAGGTTTCAAGCTAAACAGTGCTGGTTCTGGGATGTTTCTCTTGGAAAATGAAAAGCCCTGGAAGGTCACATCTCTGAGGAAAAAGAACAAAGGGAAAAGGGGAAACAAAGAGATTCTGAAAAACATGCAAAGAGGCTCTCTAGAGACACTGAACAGCAGCAAGGTGGTGATGGTGGTAGAGATCTATCTCACATGGTATTTTGATACAAGTTAAACAGCTAAAGTCAAGGCAGATTTATCAATGTCAAAACTCTCCCTCCAGTTACCAGGTTGAACAGAAACCTCAAGTGGCCTTCAAAGTCTGAATGGATAATTTTGCTCTAGGCGTCTTTTTCCACCTGAATGTTAGGAGAGAATGGATCCATTTTCCCCCTTGCCAGAGATATTCTCCTTTTCTCCTGGGAATGCTGAAGATGGAAGTACCACTCAGCTTTCTCGTCCATATTCAGAAATGTTTAACAGTGGCCGAAGATAGTCAACACACTGAACCAGAGAATTGTTCTTTAAACAAAAAAGCATAAAACTCAAGCAAAACAGCACTTGCACTTGTGAACAGCACTTCCACACCCACAGCTGAGGTCCCCTGCCCCAGTCGCTTATACTTGGGTGAGTGGTCGTGTAGTTGTCTGAGGTTACATTTGGTCCATTTTCCAGCTCTGATGATTCTTTTCCTGCCTTGTCAGTTTGGGACAAGACATTTCATTTTAAAATACCATGTAAGTCAGAAAAGAGCTTCTTGCTTGGACACAGGGACACATGTACATTTGTTGAGTGTGATGTGTGTGTGCAGTTTGAGGGGAGTGGGAACTGGTTGGTTTCTGGTTTGAGACAATATGGAACCCTAACTCTTCTATAATGGCAGTCTTCTCCTTTAGGCTTAGTGCAGCTGCTGAAGATAAGATTAAAAAAAGCTGGAGAGGGCGAGAGAAAGAGAAAGAGAACATGAAATTAGCCAAAGAAAAAAGACATTCAAAGACAGGGAGGGGAGTGGGCAGTATGAGGTAGCAGAGATTGTATCTTCAGAAGATAGGTTAGAAATGGGGTCATTGACGGGCCATCACCAACAGAAAATCTGCTGAGGAGATTCGAAGAATACCACACACCAATTTAAGAGCTTCTTGTTTTAATAAAAACAAACACATATCAACAGCCATATGTAAATGCCAAATGATTAAAACAAACAAACAAACAAACAAAATTATGTGAATTGCAGCTGGAGAAAGCAAACTTCTTGGCTTGAGAGAGATGAAGGTATGTGTGTGCGTGTGTGTGTGTGTGTGTGTAAAGCGATTCCAAACTGGGAAAATAAAAACATAGACCATTTCTAATGACTGGTTTTGCTTCACCAAAAATAAACAGAGAACTTAAGGTATTTTTTAAATGGTAACAACTGTACTAATTAAAAAGCCTTTTCAGTGAAGGAAAAAAAACCTTTTGGTCTTCAGTGAGAAAAGCTAGACAATGAAATAAGCACTTAGATTACTTTAATAGGCCTGATCGACATTTAATGGCCTTATATCCTAGATGTTTGTTTACCAAACTTCCCCGGCCACAAGGATCACCCAGGGCGTCTATTAAATGCACATTAGCCTGGGCCCTGTCCAGACTGACAGGAAGGCTCCCTGGTGACTCCTCTCAACTGTACTACTTGGTTAAATTAAAGAGCTGGTCTGGAGCCTTCCCTTGCCTAACCCCACCTGCCCCATCCATGGATTTTTTTTCCCTAATGGGGAAAAATCCTCAAGGGTCCTCTAACACTATCTAGTTTTTTTTTTGTTGTGGCTGTTTGTTTTGAGACAGGGTTTCTACTATATAGTTCAGGCTGGCCTGGAACTCACAGCAGTCCTACTGCCTTAGCCTCCCAAGGGCTGGGATTATAGCCATGATGTGTGCCACCACACCCAGCAACTCACTATCTTGTTTCATCAAAAGATCTTGCTTCCAGGCATATATACAAGCAGATGGATTCCCTTGAGGAAATGGATTGGGTATCTAGAGATGTGGAATTTAGCCTGGCTTTGGACAAGAACCAGCAGTGGGACTTTGGACAAGTCCCTTCACTTATCTGGGCCTGTTTCCTCTTAGAGAGTAAGCAGACTCTGTCCTACTGAGCAAAACTTTCCCCTCTTCTAGAAAATTCTTTACTATACAATCTGGAGGTCTCTCATAATCCATATGGCTCTAATACTTTTGAAGTATTTTGAGATCATCAAGCCACAAGTAATCTGTAAACATACAAATAAGGGGCCTCCTGTTTGTAATGGAAGTAATTATCTAGGGGTTTGGTGATTACTGGGTGGTAATCAGGGAAGGTAGATTTAGAAACATCAAAACAGCAAACAAGGAGCCTTTTCCAAGGACACCTAACAGTCCTAAATTTCTGAACCACTGGTTGAGTATCTGAAGGGTATTTAGATTTGTTTTGGTTTGGGGGGGAATTGGTGGTGGTGGTTTGTTTTTACCTGAAAGCATAGGATCTCCTCAAATGCTCTATGTTGACTTGGATTTTCCCAAGACACTACTGCCTTGTGCTTTGGCCAGTAACCAAGCAGCGAATCACCAACCAAGACATACCAGTATCAGAACTGTATTTGTGCTTTGCTGATGAGAAAAGAGAATGTGTGTGCATCTATTTGCTTTTCACTTTTTATACTTTTTGCTTCCTAGTATTATCCATGATTGAAGGAAGTAATTCTTTCCCCTTTCCCAACACTTTAAAAAGGCCTGGGAATTTGGCATGGCCTTCTTTGACTGTGTTTTAAAAGGAAGTAATCACAAAACCACCTCAAAAAGAAAAATGAAGGTCATGGTCGGTGCCAGTGGGGCTGGGAGGCAGAAGCAAGTCGTACAACTCAAAAAGAAGTGGGGCTTGAAGTACACAGCAGGGGTGGAGGACCCAGCTGCCTGACACCCCAAAGAAAAGCTGTCAGAATAGGAACCTTCGCTTAAAAGGCTAAGTGAAGTCCAGTCCAGCTGTAGCAGGGGATACTATTCAGTACACAGCCATGGATTACTGCAAAGGAAGGGCAGAGAGACTGCTATTAGCCACAGATCATTGCCAGGTCGCCTCCGGCGCTCCCTCTGTTGCTGGCCAGATGCCAAAGGCCATTGTGCCTCAAGGCCCTAACAACAGAGGGCTTTCTACTTCAAAGGGGCTTCCCAAAGCCACTATCAGAGGGGACCCATTATAGAACTTCAGGCTGGACTATTGTTAAAATATCAAATCGCTAGACTACAGAAAAGATTAAAGACTTTTCAAGGCCTAACATCTCTTTTCCTCCCTCCAGTTGACTGTCACACCTCTTATTGAGGACACATGCAAAATACACATTAAAATCATTATCACAGTCACTAAATAGACGAGAAGTCTCATTCCTGCAAATCCCAAGCACTGGATTCTTTGACCAGTTTGGTCCCACCTCATTAGTATGGCAAGGAGCCCCTGGAAAATGACCAAGAAGTTGCTGAAACCCCTCAGAATTCTGTAAGTTTATCACTTGAGACTCTAGGCTGATAACAGTATTCAGCTTTATTCTCCCTTCTGCATGTATGGGCTACTCAGAGATAGAGAGGGGGGAAACTGTGTTTTATAGTAAGAGCTTGGTATAAATAAACTTGTCACCGACTTTTAACACAGCTGAAGTATAATTACTCTGACTGAATGAAAACTGAAAAGGGCTGAACTAAAAGGCCAGAAGGAAAAGTCATCCTTTCAGAGCCCTCTGAGAAGAGGCTGCAGCTCCTAGGATGAGGCTAGAGGTCAGGGAGGACCGGCGTCTGGGAGGCAGGAGACTGAGGAGACAGCCGTGCTCACAGGTGCTTATCCAGCCACGATGAATGCAAATACCTCCGGGAACTGGGAAGCTGATGGTGAGGAGTAGCAGTGTCTGGTAAGAGATGGGGATGAGGAAGGGTATGGACAGCTTGGGATGCTAGGAGGGGACCCAAATGTGGGCTGCATCTTTAATCTATGTGACTGCTGGCTTCTTGACCGGAGGCCAGATACCATCCTTTGACTCTCAGGCTTCTATGACCTCTTTGCCAGAAAAGAGTGGAGGGCAGGGCTTGTATGCCTCTCTAGACATGTTAAGGGGGAATTAGGGAAAGGGAGGCCCAGCTCTGTTGCACAGGAAAGGGCGCGTCTACAGGAAGCCCAAACTGAAAATGAAAAAAGAAGTTGGGTTAATAAATGGACAGATTAATATTCTAAAAAATTTTTTCAGAAGAAAACTATTTAGGTCATCATGACTAATGAATAAATTAGAATATAGCTATGTTAGATGGTCTTAAGATTTTACTGAATTGGCTCCTGGGAACATGCTTTCTCTCTCATGCACACCTCCGCCCATTCCTAAATGGTAGAAGTAATGGCATTAGATTGCAAAATGTGACCAATGACCACAAAAATACTTTGAAAAATCTCTTCTTAATTACTAGGTCCTGACTAATGCTCCCCAAACCCGAGATAGCTATGGCAAGAAGACTTTCAGCAAGTCTCCAGCAGCCTTGGGCCACAGCATAGAATACCAGGCTCTTAGCCACTGTACTTCCTTATCCCACAAGGAAAACAGAAGAGGCTGGTTTCAACTTGTGCATCCTTTGGAGAAGGCGGAGTCAGATAACTGGTACTCTGGGGCAAGAGCTGTTTGTCAAGCATCTAGTAGATGGGGCCAGACCCAGTCACCTGAACAGCTGAACTATAGAAATCTATTATTGGTTTGTGTCCACATAGCTCTTTGACCTTTCTCCCATTTAAACTCCATCCCTATGTCATAAATAAGGTAAGTAGTACCCCTATGTCCCATATGAAGACACAGGAACAGAGAAATCAACTGACTGGCCTGTGGTCGCCAAGAAAGTGTTACAACTAGGGTGAGAGTTGTTTAATTATTTAACTAAGATTCTCTCCATCATACCAGTGTCCCAAGAATTCCTTGGCCATGGATCTAAGCCCATTTATTACCTGGAGAATACATTTATCCCATTAAATAAAAGCTACTAAACATTTGGAGGGGTGTAGTTACTAAAAAGTATGTACATAAATGAAAATGTGAATCATTTCCTCTAAGTGAATACACCTACCCTCCAACACATAACACACCTACCTACACTCGCGCGCACACACACACACACACACACACACACACACACACAGAGTTTAGAGATAGACACACACATGCACCCATCAGGTAAATGCAGTTTATACCAGGAATGAGAACTTCTATGTTCTGGTTGTAGTTCTGCCACTAGCTCACTGTGTGATCCTTAAGTCCCTTAAATCCTTCCCTCCTTCTCTACCTCTCAGAGATGTTATATAGAAGAACATTTTGAAAAGAAATCAATAAACGTTACATGGATGCTTGCCTCTTCATTTTTTCTGTATCTACTTCCTAGGGGAAGAATAACCTAAAAAAACACAGCAGTGGCCTAACATTCTGGGCTCTGTGGGAAGGCAGTGGTGTTGATGTGTACACTGTCCATACACTGTGTACCCAAAGGATCACTAACCACCACAACATAGTATCTACCACTGGATGGGCACAGAGAAATTTCTCGTACAATTACAGACAGCTGCAAGCAGTGCCTCAGGGAGGGTCCTCAAAGCTGGAGGGGAACAGTAAGCCTCACTCTGCCTGCACCAGAGGTGGCCCTTGTGACTCACTCCTCGGATGAGGGCTCTGGGGAGAAGATAGTTACCTCTGTTGTTTTCAGGTCCTGGGAAACCAATGCCTCCCTTATTTGTCCTCTTAGAAATGCTTTGTAGCGCACTAGGGGGAAGTTTGCCAGGAAAACCCGATGTACTTGGTGTTGGGGTTGATTGTTCAGTGGTCTACCAATTGCCTCTTACTTGTAAAGTGTGCCTTTAATCACAGTTTTTCTAGAGTTTGTTTTAGGACTGGTCACTAACAATGATGTACTTAGAGAAACCTGAATGAAATCATGTCAAGCTATGCACAAAACCTAAATTAACTGTAGTCTAATTCACCAGGATACAACTTTCTTGTTCTCCTCGATGAAATTGGGGGAACAATGAAAAGCTGCAAGAAGTACACTCCTACTGTGTGTCAGATGCTTTGCTAGGCACTGGGACTTCAGCAGTGCATGGATACTCTAGGAATTCATAGTATTCCTAAATGGAGAGCTGCTGTTTAATTCCAGTCAGCTGGCAGGGGCTCTGAGACTTGCCTGTAAGCCAGATAGTAAATCTTCATGTTATTCTTTTAGGATGGTTTCTTTCAGCCCAGTTTCATGGGCCTTCTGTTCAGAAGCCTCTATGGATTCCTCTTTGGGATCTGCTTGAAAGTACGATGTTTTGCCAGCTGTCCAATGTCCCCAGTGCAACAGCTGCAGCAATTAGTTTGGTTACTAAAAGAAAGCTCTCCATCTAATGCATAAACTGCTTGGGTGAGTGGGGAGAAGTCTTCTCGACAGTCCAGATTCTCCAACCCAAACAGAACAAATGTAAAAAAGGCATTTATGTGAGAACTGGGACATTTCAAACACTGCCTAGACATTTTACATTAACAAATTATTGTTAATTTTGTAGGTATGACAATAGCAGGTGGTTGTTTTTTAAAAGTCATTATCTCAAAGAGATACACACTAGCATATTTACAGATGAAATGATATAGGCTTTGCCTTACAGTAATCCAGCAGGTTGGGAGAAATTGATGAAACAGGTTGGCCATGTATTTTTTTGTTTTGTTTGTGGTACTGGGCACTGAACTACATCCCTAGCCATTTATAATTTTTTTTGAGACAGTTAAGTCACTAAACTGCCCAGGCTGGGCTCACTTGCAGTCCTCCTGCCTCAGCCTTGCAGAGTGCTCAAATAACAGGTGTGTGTTGCCCTGCTGAACTGGACATACGTTGACAGCTATTTGGTGGCAGGGATGTGGGTACATGGGGATGCATTGTACTATTTTTTATATTTGAAAGTTGCCATGGTAAAGTTTAAAAATAATAAATAAGCCCAATTATGTTAAATTTAAATCATTTATATTCCTTGTCTACTGCCTGAATCTAGCAGAGTAGATAAAAGGTACCTAATCACTGTTTTCTCCCTGTAACTCCCTACAATCACAGCTTTCAGTCTCCCTAGGAGCTGTGTGATGCCAGCAAGTGCTTTATTTACTTCCATAGACACAACCTCTAGCCCTCAGCGATACTTCTTACCAAAGAGTATCTGCTTATCCCCTTAGCAGGTCTGCATGAAGCTGGCACTTGTAGAACTAAGTGGAAAACTTATTCTGAAGTCTCTTTATTTTCTTCCACTTTGATTATGGTTTTGGGAGGTACACAGCCAACAGAAACGGGAGAACCTGAATCCCTCAGATAAGAAACAGCCACCAGCAGGAAAGAGAGGTGCAAGTTTCCATTGGCTCTACCTACTCCCAAACCCTGAGGGTCAGGGCTGTCTGAGATACTACAGGAGCAGGCTTGTAAGTGCAGGCTGGTTTCTTGAGTCACCACAGTTAACTAATTTTGAAAGTAATGATTATTATTCTTAGGGGGGAAAACTGCCCAAATTGAAACCTGAAATATTGATCACAGGATCCACCTATGCTACCTAGCTGTTCTAGTAGCAGAAGTCTGCAAATTCTCCCTTTGATCAGGCAGGCAGGCAGGCATTCACCATGTACACTTGAAACCATACCAGGCTATTTCTTCATACCAGAAGTCATGAGAGGAAACCAGCTACCCCACTGAAGCCATTTCTTTTATGATTAGATTTGTGCATAGGGCATACAGGGTTTGGGGAGCTAAGTTCTAGAAGCCATTGCCAGTTCTATTTAGAGTTAATAAAGCTTACCAGGACCCTGGGTCTCATGCAGCATGCAGCAAACAGCAGAGTTAACTGTAAAACAGTAAGAGCTGATGAAGATGGAGTAAGCATGAGGAGAAATAAAATATTATGAATTGACACAAACAATGAAGAGTTAGAGGTCAAGAGATTAGGAATAGCAGGGAGGGGAGGAGGGAAGAGGGACTGGTAGGAACCCCTGAAACACTGTATACTTTATCTATTTAAGGCCAGCCAAAGAAAATTTTGAGTATGTGACTATTAGATCCAACCACCATCTCTCAAGAACTGCTCCCACCACCATTTCTATGCTTAAAGCCGACCACCGTCACTATGGGTACAGAGTGGCACAGGTTTAACCATGGTTCTTCCAGAAGTTCACTGATTCTTCATGGAATACATAAGGAGCCCAGACCTAGGGTCACTTGTGCATCTGGAAGTATGGAACAGGACAGGCTATTTTGTTAGGTACTTACTGCTAATAATATGAGATGCCACATTTCAGCAAGGATTTTACCTATCTCAGAACTGGGCACTGTCACTGATTCCAAATATTTCTGGAGAATGGAGAGAAGTGTCACCCTATGCAGGGTCTTCTGGCTGGGATCAGTGCGGGGAAGTCAATCGATTTGAAGCAACAAGGGGACACTTTGGTCTGAGAGGAGCTTTCACTGAACATCTCACAGAGGGAAGTGTTTATAGCTTAATGTTAGTGTTGTCTAAACAAACTATATAATGTAACTCCTGCAAGCAGGCTGTGAAACTGCCCCAGGGATTGAGTTAACAAATGGACCATAACAACAGCAGGTTAGGGCTGGAAGGTAAATTTATATTTTTCTGATCCACAGCACCACACAAAAAAATCAAATTTAGATTTTTTTCTGATCTTAAAAATAGGAAGCTCTTCCTGCTGGTACAGCTCATACACTAAGACAGATAAACTAATATATGATGTGTTCAAAGAGACTTTCATTTGGCTAGTTGAACTTTATCCATCAGGTAATATCAAAAGAATTAATTAATCACTGAAGCTGACATTTAGTGTTAAGATTCAGTAATAAAAATTTCTGGAGCAGTTAGTGAAAATGTTCATATTACACATTTGTTAGTCAAATGTGAATAACTGGATTGCAAAACTGAGTGCTTTCAAATATAAAATATTCTGTAGTGTACAAAGGCACTGTGTTATTCCTAAGTGATAAGTCAGGCATTGATGAAAGGAAGGTGTTTCTTCCTTTTGGCAAGTATCCAAAAGTTGTCCACAAACAAGTGGCTAAAAACAGAAGGCACAGCCCACAGACATCTTTTGGATCCAAAGAACCCTTCAGTAAGGACACTGCTAAACCTTCCATCTGGGAATTCTGTGAGTCACAGTGTGCAAACAACTACAGACTTCCAGGGGGCCCCTGGACATTTTCTTGGTGTTGTGCAGGTCTGGACAGAAGTGCTTTTCTCCTCTCTGGTTCTGGGATGAGGAATGGGTAAGTTCAATGAGCAGAAATGGGGATGGAGGCCAGGTTACAGAGCCAGTGGTAACCAGGAGCTTATGCTGTCTTGCCTGACCAAATACCTGGGGACATAGACTGGTTTTCAAATCATTCCTCCACTTAAGGATGGAGTTCTGGGAGGACACTGGCATCTGAAGGCTCTGCACTAAGTCCTCACTTCCCCAGGCTGGGCATAATTAAGCAGCCAGCAGGGACACAGTAAAGGGGTGGGAGGTCAGGGCCAGGCTGCAGCCTTCAGTGGCGCACCTAGTGACAACTGAGGCACAGAGAGCGCTGGGAGAGGTGACATAGGACCAGTAGGCAGGCCTGTATGCCACATCAGGGCCAGTTCTGGCTCGAGAGGCTTCTGTGAAAGGGCTTTCTTTTTCTTCCACTGCCTTCTCTGTGCCCTTCCGCTTGTCCCTCTCTTTCTTATGCCTCTGCACTGCCCATTTCCTCCTTCCATGTACTCTCACATTCTCTCCACCACCCCTTGATGTTTACAGAGCTTTCCTAAGTAAGCCAGACTGAGGGGCTGGGCCTCGCAGACCGAGTATCTCCTCCCCTCTCAACAACTCTTAACTCAAGGACTCCAAAGGTCCCGTGGGGACACTGAGACTAGATACAGGTCCTCAAATTAGTCCAACAGCCCATAGCTCACACCTGGCCATCAGCCCTCAGTGCCCTCAGCCTGCCCCAGGGGGATGAGCAGCAGGAGGAGCAAGAAGCCCACCACTCCATAGCAGCCTGCTACTTACTTTTTCTTCTCTTTGTCTCTTTTCAGAGTCTGTGAGCCTCCAGCCTGGGAACCCTGAGACTGGAGGAGCTCAGCCGCTGTCTTTCTCTGTTTGAAAGCGTTCACCTCATCATCCAGAGATTTCTTCTTGTCCTCCAGCTTCTTCTTCTCATCCTGGTGCAGTTTCTTCAGACAGTCAAACTTCTCATGCAGCTGACAGGGAAGCCAAAAAACACTGTAGGGTTCTCCTTGAGCAGCCACCAGTCTGACCCAGCCCAGGGTTGGGGAAATGGCAGGGTTGCAACCCCGCAGGACCCCGGGACCTCAGGAGACATTTCTGCCAGGGAATACCATGACAGTACCAAAGCGCGCCGTGCTGTGGGTACTTCTGCCTGTCACTATCTCAAAATCTCTGCACCTGAAGTAGTAAAGGAACAATATGTTCTGTCTAATCAAATATTTTTTTAAACAAATCCCCGTGGTTATTTTACATGGTAAATAATATCATTTATAATACTGTAATATTTACCAAGTGCTTATGACAGGCCAAGCATTGACTTTAAAAAATTTGTATTGTTATTATTCTTGTTTGCAGTGCTAGAATGCAACCCAGGGCTTTGTGCATGCTAGACAAGCAGTCTACTACTGAGCTACAGCCCAACACTGATTTGTACAAGCACCTCATATGTATTAATTCATTTACTAGTTTCAATAATCTTATCAATAGGTTCTGCTATTATGTCCTTTTTCATTTTCAATCTTTTTTTTTTTTTTGCTGGCATGTATTGAACACAGGGTTTCACACATGCTAGGCAAATATTCTACCACTACCACTGGGGAGCTACATCCCCAGTACTTTTTATTTTCTTATTTTGAGGTAAGATCTCACTAAGTTGCTCAGGCTGGCCTTGAACTTGTGATCCTCCTGCCTCAAACTCCCAAGTACTGAAATTGTAAATGTGCACCACAGTACTTGGCCATGATGTTCATTTTTATGAGGAAACATAAGATATGGGAAATTAAGGCATTTTTCCAAGGTCAAACCAGTCTTTACAGAATTATATAATGGCATTTCTAACATGGAAGCAGTTCCTGCCCTTTCTTTCCTATCTTTCTGTGTATTGTGTGTGTGTGGTAGTGGGGATTGAATCCAGGCCCTTTGCACATACCAGCTTGCTTCCATTTCCTCCTTCCTCCCTTCTTTTTCTCTTTCCTTCCTTCACTCCTTTCTTTCCCATTTTGAAATAAGGTCTCACTAAGTTGCCAAGTTGCTCAGGCTGAGCTTGAACTTGTGATCCTCATGCTTCAGCTTCCTGCAGTTTCCTGCCCATTCTTATCCCCTACAATCAGGAAGACTCATTATGGATCACAGAGAAAAATTACAGCAATAGCAAAGCTGGCCAAGGGAAATGGACTTAAGTATGGAAACCTCAACTTTAACCAAAGGGAAGGCTTAACTCATCCTGAAAAATCCAGAGACCTAAAGAACAGCAAGTGTGTTCTGGCACTCACTGTGATGTATCAATCAGAGGGCAAGAGGCATAGATGGTCACCAACTAGAATGTGTAAACTCCTGTGACTAGAAAGAGCAGACCATGCATACCATTCTGAGCAGACCACTCTGAGGATACAAGAGAGAATTTAGGATTCTGTAACACATTGCACTAAAAGGAGATCAATTCTCTGATTCCTATGGATATCTGGGACTGTCATTTAGTAAGGTAGGGGAACAACAGGCTTGCCATCCAAACCAGCTTTTATGAGTCATGTGGGGTTGGGGGATCACTTGGGCTGCCCAGCAGTTGCTTTTACACTGCTTTGCTTCCCTGAAACTTTGATTCATTTATCTTTAAGACCCCCATGGCCTCTCCTCCTAAAGGTGCTGGATGGTTTTTTCCTTAAAAGTGAAACTGAAATAAATTCAATAACCTTGCCACAGGCCTTGGTGATAACCATCAACAGTCACAGTAGATTAAAGGTGGAGGAGACTTGGGAAGTAATCACGTGCTTCCCTTCCTTGTAGTTGAACATTTTGAGGCCCAGAGAGGCAAAACAGCAGCTGACATGACCAAAACTATACTTTATGCCAATTAATCTGGAACCTTGGAAGCAAGGTCATGAGTAGAGGACTAACTGCATATATTTAATCAGACCCATCAAACCTTATTTTAAAACTTCACTAGAGCTACACAGACGACATTTCCTTGACTCTGAAATGGAACCAAATATCCAAGTGAATGGCAAATGCCCCAGCTGCTGCTGCTGTTTAGGTTTCAGCAAACTACCCAGGATTGCCCTGAACTAGCTTTCTTCATGGCCATCATAGATGGTGGGATTGGACAGGTCAGCCTAGAAGTCATCAATTACCCCTGCAGAGCTCCAGATTCCTGGGGTAGGGAAACTAAATCATCCTGCAACTGACTGCAAGGGCTTGACTCTAGCAGTGCTGACCTATAGAACTTTCTGTGTTACGGGAAATGTTGCATATTTGTGCTGTTCAATACAGCAGCCACTAGCTACATGAGGAGTGAGCCCTGAAATGTGCCTACTGAGAGTGAGGAACTTCATTGTACATTAGCTGGCGGTGGTGATGCATGTCTATAATCCCAGAACTCTGGGGGGCTGGTGTAGGAGAATCTTAAATTCAAACCCAGCCCGGGCAACTTGGGGACAGTGTAATCCAGTCTCAAATTAAAAACAAAAGTGGGCTGGGGATGCAGCTCAGTGTTACAGAGTCATTTAAACATTTGGCCCTGGGTTCAACTCCTTTCTGCAAATAATAAATTTATTTTATTATATTTGAAATTGCTAAAATAGATTTTAAATGTTTCTACCATAAAAATGATAAGCATATGAAGTGACAGACTTCTTATCTAGCTTCATTTAATCATTCTGCAATGTTAACATACATGCAAACATCATGTGGTACTCCATAAATACATACAAGTATTATTTGTCAATTTTAAATACTTTAAAAACTCACAATTTAGCCACACACAGTGACTGGCTACTGGACTGGATGGAGAGGCTCTAGAAAATTAATACAAGGTTCAAATTTACCTCTTTCTCTGCCTCTTTAAGCTCTGCTTCTTTCTCTTTAACTCTCTGAACAAACATCTGTCTCATCTCCTCTTCTTTTTTCTGGAGCTCCCCTAGGAACTCATTCCTCTTGGCCTCATACGTCTCCTGTAAACTGCAAACATGGTTTTAGGTTAATTCCTTCATCCTCACAGACTCCTCCTCCATGAAAACTGGCCCCAAGCACCCACCCTTGAGTTCCGCCATCCTCCTTTCCCCACTTCAGACAGAGATGGCGAAAACAGAATGCTAAAGTGGTGGGCAGTCGCCTTGGCACATGAGAGCAGGATCACAGGGTTGCTTGAGGGGTGTGGGGCAACCCTGGTGAACGGGTGAGACTTAAAAATCTGGATCTATATCCTCACTTTACACATGAGGAATCTGAGGCCCACAGAGATAAAGTGACTCATTTGAGATCACACTGCTAATTAGAGGCAGCACTGGGACCAGAAGCTGTATCCTGTTTCTTTATCTGGGCCTTCCCACTATGCTATGTTACCGGGCCCTGGCTCTGAAACCACCTACATTAGCCTACCACTCCAACCAACACGTTCTGAGTCTCCACCCCATGACAGACACTGTGCTGATGCTATTCTAGTCGCTCAGCACCTATAGCCAACAGTTTCCATGCCTGCCCTTGAACTCACAGTCTGGTGGGAGCTGCCTGGGCTGAGGCCCCCTGCCCCTGTCCCTGGACTTAAATTTCAAGAAACAAGAGTTAGCCTGGTGAGGAAGAAGAGGAACAGGGGTGCAGGAAGGGCGGCTTGTGTGAACATGCATGTGGAGACAAAATGGCGTTCCTGGGGAGCTGGCATAGCCTCACAGGCTGGAGAGCACTGAGTAAGCTGAAGAGGGGTGGGAGGGGAGGTCCCAGAGTTCGGCAGGAGAAGGCAAGGCTCTAGGTGCCCTATGAAGGAGATGAGCGTGGACCCACTGCATGGGTTTAAGCAGGACTAACTGGATCCAACCAGAAAGGGATAAAGAGTGCTCTGGCTGTTTGGGGAAGAAGACACTTTCCAATGACTCAGGTACAAAACGGCAGGATCCGCACATGAAGGGATGACAGGGAGTGGAGGGAGCTGCAGAGGCAGTACTAGGGAGGAGGCAAAGACGATTCTGGCTTTTGGCTTGGACAACCAAGTAGATGGTGGTACTGTCAGGTACAATGGATAACCCTGGAGGAGAACACTTAAGGGGAAAGAAGGTGAATCTGACTGAACAGCTCAAGTTTAATGTGGGGCCTCTATGGGATGTCTGAGTGGAAATGGCTAGTATATAGGTGGATCAATGAGTTCACAGCTCACAAGTAAGATTTTAGCTTGCAAGTTACCTACTTTCAGGTGATAATTAGGGCTAAGAAAGGAGAAAGAACCAGCTGCAAAGAGAATAGAGGGAGAGAAGCAGAGACCCCAGGAACATTTAAAGAACTTGAAGAAAATGAACTTGTAAACAAGGCTGAGAAGAAATAGTGAGGAGAGGGAAAAGAGAGATGGATAAAGCCAGCCAGGCTCGTACTAGAAAAGTCAAAGCCAGATAGCAGTGCGAGGAGGAGGCAATGGAGATTAGTATGACGTGCAGCACATTAAGATCGAAGATGGGACTCAAAGGTTGCAATGACATTGGCCCAAAGAGAGAGAGGCACTTCCATGGAGAGCTCTTGGAGAGGCACTTCCACGGAGAGGTGGGGGAAGAAGGCAGCCCACACTGGGCTGAAGAAGTAAAAGAAAGGAGAAAAGAGGCTGGTAAACATAGAACAGCTTTTTCTCATTCTGGTCAGGGCCTGGTTTCTTGACAGTGCACAGGCTGGTGAAGATGAGCAGGGTGAAGGGGGTTTCTTTAGGATGGGAATGTTTACAGGGAAGGTGGAAAGGGCTCTTGGAGGAGGACTGAAGAGGATGAAGATTCAGGAACACAGGTATGCAGGATGAAGCAAAGGACAATGGGACAGGACTGAATGGCAACTTAGAGGCTAACCTCCTCCTCCACAGAAGCAGCTAAAAGGAGAGGAACAGCTAAGGGAGCTCCCACCAAAGAGACTGTATGCTTTCCTCCAGCCCAGGTGGTCCTGTGGCCCTGGCCCTACCCCTACCTGTCCCTGCAGCTGCATGAGGCTGCCTGCCTGAAGGATAGGCTGTGCTTTACCCCAGGCCAGCTTTCCACTCTGAACAGGTAATGTGGGCCCTCAAGACCATGTGAAAGCCCTCTGCCCACAAACATCCCCCTCACTTGCTTACTAGTGCCTGACATTTCCTGAAAGGAGACCAAGCCACTAAATGTAGGGCTTATGTCGCCTCTCACACATAGAGATCAGACACATTTCAACTTGGTTTGTTGCCCCCATCTGCTTAATAAACTGATTTCAAAAACATTTTCCGGGCTGGGGGTTTAGCTCAATGGCACAAGAGTCTGCCTGGCAAGCGCAAGGCTTTAAGTTCAATCCCTGCTACCAAAAAAAATTTTTGTGCCTTTTCCGAAAGCATCTTAGATTCTGATTTGAGAAATATGTCAACGATTATTCCTATCCTGTGGCCTGAACAAAACTTGCACTTGAATTGCAAACACTAAGAACAGCGAATAAGGAGGCTGCATGCATCAACATGGGGAAAGGAACTCCTACCTACCTGGTCCCAAAGTGGCTGCTACATGGCTTTTTCTTGTTATTTTTTTATTTATTTGCCTGTTTGTTGTTCCTGCAGTGCCTGGGGTGGAACCTAAGGCCTCACACAGGCTAGGGAAGTACCGTACCATTGAGCCACTCCTTAGCCTTCCTGTTGGGTTTTGAGAATGGGGAGGAGGATAAAGAACAGACCAGAAGAAACCTGCCTGGGCAGCAGGATCCTGATGAAGGAAGTAGGCCAGAGGACAGTTACTAACTGCCACTCTGTGAAACTAAGTCCCCTCCTGGCCCTCCCCTCCAGCACCGCTTACTTGAGCTGGCTGTGTAGGGTGAGGGGCAGTGAGAGATCCGCCATGCTGCTTCTCTAGGTCCCCTCCCTGCCCTCGCTACCCTCTCACTCCCACCCCTCCACCCCCACCCTCCCCCACACACAGTGCTCCCAGCAGGTGTGTGAAGCTAAGAGGGAAAGGGCAGCAGAATCGGCAGCCACAGCTTGCACCCTTGCCTCGCCCTGCCTCCCCTGTGGATCACGTAAGAAAAGGCTTTCACACCACCTGCATGGCTGAGCCAAGCCGGCCTGGCAGAAGCCGTACCTGAAGGGTTTGCTGTCAGGGTCAGTGTCCTTGAAGCCCATCTCCTCCAGCTTACAGCGGCGGTACAACTCATAGTGCCGGGTGTGGGTCTGCTCCCGCAGATCCTCCATGTTGACCCGAATCAGCATCTCCCGCAGCTTCACGAAGTCACAATGGGCCTCGTTTTCAACTGCACAGCAGGTGTTGGGATATTGAAAGTACAGTGAAAGGAAGGCCAGCAGAAGTAGCAATGGATGACATGAGGCAAAAGTCTAACAGGGACATCACCTTGTCATTGGACATACAGAGCCTGGGAATTTACCTCCTTAATTTGCTTTTCTACTGAAAAAGGAAATGAAAAGTTATAAAAATGGCAGGAGTGAAAAACTGCGATATTGTAAAAATTATCTAAGGATCTTCAAAAGCCTCTCAACCCAAAATTACTAATCAGACCCTCATGGGCATGTCTGCTCTGTGCCCCTTTGTGGACAAACGGCATATGTGTATCTAAGCATCCATCCAGCCATCCAATAAATATTTGCGCAACCTCTGTTTCCAGTATTGTATGGGGACCCTGGGAAATCAGAAACGAAGTCATGAAGTCTTGCTCTCAGAAGCTGACAGATGCATGGAATAGATGTAAATAGATAAATGCAACACAATGCAAAAATTACCAAAGGAGGGATAACTGAGGTCAGTGAAAGCCCAGCAGAGGGACTACAAACTCAAAACTCCTGGGAGACTACAGGCCTCACCAAAGAGACAGCCTCTAGGATGACTCTGGAAGGAAGAGGCACTTATCAGGCTGACCTCTGTGAGACAAGGCAGGGTTGTACAGCTAGCGAGTTGCAGAGTTAAGGCTGGAAGCCAGGCAATGTAGGGGAGGGGTGATGGTTATGACCAGGTGACCGAGTCTCCAAAGGATAGGGGAAAAGAACTAGGATATCAATAAGGGATAGTGACAAGAGGGTTGCCTATCTGGACAGTAGAGGCTGAGAGGTCAGCAGAGGGTTGACAACAGTCTGACAGCAGCAATGATGAACAGGAGAAAGTGGATCCTACTTTCCATTGTGAATAAATAAGCTTCCATCCCTTGAGAGCATGGCAAAGGTTTGTATTTTGGGCAGTGGTCAAGAATGACAGAGATGTGGACCAAATCACAGGAAAGCAGATTTCTAGCCAAAACAGAAGGTCACAAGCAGGGCTCAATGAGGGTGTCCTCAGGCATAGCACAACTGTGCTGTTGGTGGCATTTGGCCTGACCATGTAGGGACAGTGGTATCTGAAACGATGAATAAGATCAGTTACCCCAGATTCCATCTTGCAGGGGAGAAGGTAGTGAGGTTAGAAAAGGGGTGAGTGAAATGACAGAACTGGGCATGACTGCAATAGACGGCTTGTGGTCATCAGAGGAATCTTTCTAAAGCCCAAATGAGCCCACATAACCCCTCTGCATAATCCCCACTGCATTAGGATACCCCCCTTCTTGCTGTCATAGAACATGTTAATATTAAAATTCCCATCAGAGGGCTACTTCTCAGGACCATATAAGGTGCTATTTGCTCCTCCATCTCTGGATGGTGATCCCTGGTGGTCAGTCAAAAGGTCTTATTACAATGCCTCTAGGCAATACACAACTTCTTCCTTCAAAATGAATAGTCAATTCAAATTTGTAAGAATACCCTTCAAAAAAGCCAGCTAGAGGATGTCACTGGAACCACATGCTGGCTTCTCTCCTCTCACCTTAAGTTGCTGTCTCTTAGCCCACAAATTCATTCCCTGAGTGAAACTGGTGGTCTGGGAAGCATTTACCAATGTTCCTAGCAGAGTATCCCTAGTCCCAAGTAGCAGAGAAGAGCTGAAGTTACCACAGCTCTGTGTTGTTTTTGTCATACTGCATCAGAATCCAGGGATACTCTACCACATCTCCAGTTCTTTTTTGAGACAGGGGTTCACTAATATGCCTGGGCTGGGCTCAAAATTGTGTTTCTCTTGCCTCAGCCTCCCAAGTAGCTGAGATTACAGTATGTGCTACCACATCAAGCTTATCTAATTCATTTTAAACTTTGAAGTAATCATACATATGGAAAAGTGCATAAAATGTGTATACACTACTTAAAGAATTTTTAAAAATTAACACTGGTGTTTCTACAACCCAGATGCAATATTCCTAGTACTTCAGAAGCTCCTTCATGTCCCTTTCCAATCCCATACTCATCTCTCCTGACGATGAATCTTAACCACTAGCCTGACTTTGGAGTTCATCATTCATTTTCTTTCCTTTATAGTTTTACCACTTATGTTTGGATTTCTAAAAATACATACAGGATCTTGTTTAGTTTTGCCTACTTTTGGAATTCATAAAATTCAATTCTACATTATGTTACTCTTCTCTGATTTATTGAGCTCAACATTATGTTTCTGAGACTCATGGAGATGCAACTGTAGTTTACTAATTTGACTGCTAATTGATATCTCATTTATGACTATTTCACAATTTACTGTCTATTTTCAGCAGCTACCTGGGTTGTTTCTAATTACTTGTCATGTTGAATAACACTGCTATGGACATTCTCGTACATCTCCTGTGCTGTCAAGCAAATATACTTTCTTGTACACTGCTTGCTCTAAATCCACTTGCTTATGTTTTATGAGTGCTTTTATTAGAGACAAAAGAGTGGGCTCCCATTAGAGGACCCAGGTAGGGAGCCAGAGTTGGCCTGCTAGTGGTCCCTGTAGCCATTTGAGACCAAAGCTGAATGAACAGTGGCTGGGACAAGTTAGGGATTTGTCGTACAGTGGCTGGGAGCGGCAAAAAGGTAAACAGAAGGGGCTCTCAGAGTGCAGCCCATCTGGTAGGTACTCACCCTGAACAGTGCCCCAAGGATACTGCCGTGCCTTCATCATCTTGTTGCCTATCTTCAGTTCCTCCGTGCTGCCAATGACAGCAAACGGTAGGTGGGCCTTAAACAGAAGGTAAGCAAATGCTCAGAACTGCAAAGGAAAATCACTACACATCCCATAACATAACTGCTGCTCATCTCCGGGCCCTTGAGCCCTCACTGTGCAATGTCACTCACTGCTGTCATCAGCTAGAGCACTGATAAGGTTCCTGAGCCAATCATGTGGGGCTAAGAAGTCTACTCCTAGCTCCTGCTGTGCAGAAATTTACAGCAGATAAGAATGACATGGTCAAAGGTATAGGGAGCAGACAGAAAATAAGCAGAATAATAAGCAGACACACAGATTAGCAAAACTATTCCCTGGCAGAGCTACAATGAGGGGAAGAGCTTTGGGAAGGGGGTGGGAGGTGGTGTGTGCAGAGATGATAAGGGAGACAGAGAGGGCTGTGATCAATAGCCCTTCCTCCTCCCACAGCTTGAGATACTTGAGAATGAGCCACAAGACTGGCTGAGCCATGTTATCCTTGCTCTAGTCCTTCCCTGGAACAAGAGTTCATGTTGAGGTGAGGTGCCTTGCAGGCAAGTCACCAAGTATCACCTACATGCTGTGCCAATGCTGATTTCCATTTCAGTGGAAGATACACTCCCTCACCCTCTTGGGAATTGACAGTCATGCTGGGAAGGCTGAATGACAGACCTGAAAGCATATATGGCATGCTGGCAATATGGCATGGTGGCACACACCTATAATTCCATCACTAAGAGGCTGAGGCAGGAGGATTGCCATGAGTTCTAGGTCAGCTTTGACTACACAGGGAGTTCAAGGCCAGCCTGAACTACATAGCAAGACCTTGATTGAAAAAGAAAAAAAAGACAATATGTGACCCATCGCATATGGTCTTGTACCTGTTATGATTTGAGTCTGGATGTCCCTCCAAAACCTCCTGCAGTCAAGGAGGTGGGCTTCTAGACATTATGAATCACTCATGGTCCAATGCTGGGATTATGGATATGAGTGCTACACCCAAGTGGATGTGACCTACATACAATCTAGAGGACAGAAAGAGTCTTCTGTCTGTACTCCTCCCATTTTGCTCTTGTTGCTTTTGCTGTTTTCCACCAACATGAACCATTGCCCTCTGCCCTGTGCCACTCTGCCTTAGAGTCTGCTGAGTACAGACTAAAACCTCCACAAACTGTGAGCTAAACCTTTCCTTCCCTAACTTTGGGTGTCAGGTATTTTTATCTCAGCAATGAAAGAAATGTGACCAAGACAGTGCCCTAGATATCATAGGTGAATGGCAGTGGCAGGGCTAGTGGAAAAGGAGAAAGGAAAGAAAGGCAAAGCAGAGAAAGGTGTGAGTGTGGTGCTTGTAGGGGAGATGAGGAATGGGGCCTGGTTGGCGGGAAGCCTTGGTGCTTGAAGAGAGAGCTTCCTCCGGTTGACAGTGTGGAGACTGGGAAATGTTAAGGGAATGAGCCAATTTATAAGTGCCAAGTCACTACTGGCCAAATGGAATGGCTGACTAAATGTTTACAGACCAGGTGAGTCCAGACGGGGTTTTATACCAACAAATGACAAGTCCAGTGACATGATCTTTCTTAGCCAGCTCACAGAAAGAGGCCACAGTCTCAGATATTTTCACCCATCTTGCTTGCTGATCTAATCTGCAGAGTCACTAGGCTCCTACTATGTGCTGGGCATTAAGGAGAATAAAAGTTTGAAGAAGTATAGAGCCTGTTCCCAGAGAGTGCCAGGGCGCAGTGGGGAAAGGAACACCAGTAACAGCAATGCAGTCAGTCAGGGTTGTAAACTGAGACCCAAGTCTCAAGAAACAAAAAGGAGGGTATAACTAACTTCATGGGGAGCTAGACAGGGCATTGCAGAATACACAGCAGCAATTATACTACCAGTATTAGCAGCTGTAGAATTAGCATCAACAAAAGCAATTTATTAAGTGTTGTGCACTGTGTACCAGGTGCTTTACACTGTGTTATCTGAGTTTCCCAACAACATGAAGGGGAAGGAGTCTTTTTTTTTTTTTTTTGTACCGGGTATCGAACTCACAACCTCGCACTTGCCAGGCAGGCGCTTAAGCCACTGAACTAAATCCCCAGCTGGGAAAGGAGTCTTATTATCTCCATTATATAGATGGGGAAACTGAGGCCCAAGGGGCTAAGTGGCTCACCAGCAGGCACACAGCACTGAGGGCAGAGCTAGATGTGGGATCTGGGTCTCTAATTTCAAAGCCCACCCTTTGCTTGCCTGCTACTCCCACTTATGGGTCCCAAGTGGCTGATGAGATGAGCACTCTAAGAGGCAGTTCAATTCTGGGAAATCCACAGCTTTCTCCATAGTCTCCATGCTGATCCTTCCTCTCCATTCAGTCTCATGGCCAATCCTATCTCCCCATTTATTTGTAGTTCTGGACTCGCAGAATGTTCTTCAGAGCACAGAAAACACAGCAACTCAGCTCCAGCCTCCTCCAGGGGCTGGGCCAACAGCTGAAGCTGCTCTTCCTTTACCCTTGCCCTCTCCTAGGTGCCCAATTTAGAGACTCATCAGCCTCTTCCCATTCCACTGACTGTCCCTGAAGTATGGACAGAGGGAAAAGGGAATGAGTGAGCTATGCATATGGAAAGTGGTTATGAGCTGGCAGTAGGAAATGTTTCACTGATCCTAGAAGGAATGATCAATGCAGTAAAGGGGTATGGGATACAGGGGCACTTGGGGAGCACTGAATTTCTGAAAACAGGCTCAAGGGCCCAAGCAGCTCTAACCTGACTTCATGGAAGGGTCATCTGGGCACAATTCATTCCCACTCAGGGACCCACGCAATGCCAGAAGCATCAGATCCACCCCCTCATTTTCTGGGGAGATGTTTCCCCTGCAGAGAAACATCAGCTTCAGCCATATGACACAAAAGAGCTAAGAGGCAGAGATGGCAGAGGGCTGGACCGAGGGAGGAGGCGAGGAAGAGAAGCTGTGGTGTGCTGCCGCTCATCCCGGGCTCTTGGATCTAAGGGATGGAGGAGGAGGCGGGTAAAGTGGGAGGCACTTCTCTGGGCTCAAGAAAAAGGAGGAAAAAAAGCCCAAAGAAAATAAAGGCATACAAAATGCCAGTCTTCCCTGGGGCCTGTTATTTTCAAGGTCAGGAGACATTGTCAAAATGACAGGGTCACTTGTTTCCCCTCATTCTCAAACTGCTGTCATTTGACTCCTCCAAATCCCTGGTGTTCTCAGCACACAGCCCCACCAAGCTGAACTCAGGGACCTCTCGAGACCTCCCAACTCCGCACACCTTTGAAACCCACATCGTCAGAGTCAGTTCTGACAAACGTATGAGAGCAGATTGCTTTGAGCGCTCCATTTCATCTGACTCTCACTACAGCCTGACAGGGCCTCATTCATGGTGGGACAGAACTGGGACACAGAGGTGAAACAGGGCACCCAGACCCCAATTCCCTGTACCTAGCTTTCCCAGGGAGCACTGAGGCCAGTGTGTTTTGGCTGCTGGTCCACCGCAGCCACTTAGAGTGGCCGGTGCTCTACCTCCTGGCTAGATGGCATCTGCTGGAAGTCAGCTAACTGTACTAGGCAGGAGATCACAGAGACCAGGCTCTGACCCTATCTCCTGCTGCTTTTGAGAAACACAGACACATGGATGTGGCAACCAGAATGGAGTCAAGAAGGGCAGGGAGAAGAAACTCCCAACCACACTCCCACGTCCTACCCAGGGGACCTAAATCCAAGGTCACGCATTCTCTCCTTTTGTCCCAGGTCCCTGCAGGAGACTGACAGGTAACATTTGTATGTGTGAGCCCAGGGAGGAGGCTGGCAGCTCCAAGGCAGTGCAGCTGCTGACAGCCAGATCTCTAAGGAGGTGGCCCCAGGTGTCAGCTCTGCCAGCCAGAGGGAGCTCCAAAGAGACACCTTCAAGCCTCCCCTGGGGCATCTGCTCCCAGACTCAGTACCTTCTCAATCTGCCCCATCTTGCTACAACAAAACACCTCAGGTTGGGTCATATGTAGAGAACAAAAATGTATTTCTTATAGTTCTGGAGGCTGGAAAGTCCAAGATCAAGGTACTAGCACATTTGGTTGTCTGGCAGGGGCTGCATGAAGCCTTTTTTAAAAATTAGGACTTTAATCCCTCATTGAAGAAGCAGACCCCATGGCCTTGTCTCCTAATACTATCACAGGGGTGACACTTGGATTTTGCAGGGGACACATTCAAACCATAGCACTAGCTACACTTTCTCATGTCCTCCTTAAATTCTTCTTGGTACATTTTAAAGTTTCTGATGATTCAAGTGGTGTGATGTAGTATATTCTCATTCTACCACATGTATTATGCTTGGGAGAATACGTGAACATTTATTTTTTTCCCCCCTGGTACTGGGGATTGAGCCCAGGGCTTTCACACTGAGCTATATTCCCAGTCCTTTTTATTTTTTGAGACAGGATCTCACTAAGTTAGTAAGTTGCAGAGGCTAGGCTCAAATTTGTGATCCTCCTGCCTCAGCCTCCCAGAGTGCTAGGAAAACATTCTCTTTAGTCCTGTGAAATACTGTCTAGGATCTTGTCTGGTAAGAATAGCTCCACTGGGCTTGGCTTCTTCTAGGGCAGACAGCATTTCCCAGCTGTAGCTGGTTATGCTCACCCCTTTATTCAGGCTCCCATTGGCAACTGAACAAAGCCATTGCCCAACGTGTTCTCCAGTGGACGTGCAAAGAATGGTAACACCACTGCTGTCTCAGGAGAAGGGATGGGCTTGAGCATGGGGCTCTCTCTGTGACCCCACTGGTCAGTCACGTACTCTCATTGTGCCCAAGTGCCAAATTCCTTTCTGGGAACCAAACTCTGCACCTTGGAAATGGCCAAGGAACTAACCACAGTCAAGTACTCGAACTGCATCTGTTCCTTGGTCCTTGGCTGTAATTTGAGCCATTCCAAGAATAATATTAAATTTAAACAACATAACAATTTTTGGTATAGAAGTCTATGGCTTTTTTGTTTGTTTGCAGCATGGGGGATTGAACCCAAGGACTCAGGCATGCTAGGGAAACACTCTACCACTAAGCTACATTCCCAGCCTGTTTTACATTTTCTTTTGAGACAAGGTCTTGATAAATTGTCCAGGCTAGGCTCAAACTTGGGATTCTCCTGCCTCAGCCTCCTGAGTAGCTGGGATTACAGGCATGCAACAATGAGCCTGGGTAAAGTCTACAACCTAAAGATAGATAAGAATGTGGGTTAAAAGTAACAAGCAACAAGATTTTTCTTTCTCTCTCTCTTCTTTTGCCACCTTGATCTAAAATAAGGTTCCTCAGAGCCAGCCATAAACTAAGGAGAGACTGAGGCCTCATCACTTTCACTCTGGCCAGAAAGCCCAGGTGGTGAATGATAGGATGGCTGTGCAATCTTCCCCACAGAGCAAACGGTTTCTTTCACTTCTTCCAACCTTGACCTCATGGGAATGGGCTAGGGGACCTGAGTCCTGAGCCCTAGAATCAAATCCAGACTCAAAAGGCCGGGACCCATCCCTCCTCCTACCAAAGCCCAGGTCTCTATGATGCAGCTTCAGACACGATGGTGTGTCTAAAGGCTCTGCAGTTTTCTGACACGGGTATTCTGGGAGCAGGCAGGCTACGCAGTCTTGTGTATTTATTTGCTAGCCATGACTTGTTCTCCTTCCCCCACCCCAGCACAGCAACACAGAGGATTCCCAGACAGTTCCAATTCCTATGGGATGAGAGGCTGAGGCTGTCTTTCCAGCTCAACAAAGCACAGTAGGATGCGGGCGAGTGAGTGGCCAGCCTTGTTCTAGGGATAACCCTGAGTGCACTCAAATTTAGTTTTTCGGAGTGAATTCATGGCAATGTCAGGCTGTTCTGAGTAACACAACCCATAACCCTTTATAGCCCTCACAGTGCAGTTAGTTGAGAGTTGCTGCTTCATAGCATGGGGTTTCCCACCTCGAGGGTGACGCTACCATAGGCTCAAGCAGGAGGCCAGAGCTGAGCTGAGAACACAGCCCAGGACAATTGCTGTTCCTAATCCACAACGCAGTGAGATATACTTTTATGTGACACCTTGAGCCTGCCGAGAAACCTCCATCTTTGTCCTAAGCAAGCAAACCACAAGCCTGAATGCTGCTGGGTGACTCAGGGAACCAGACTTTGGAAGATAACTGGTGCATAGTGTCCTGAGATGACTGGGTCCGGACACTGACACCAGGAACACCAGGCAACACTTCTCCACAGGCTCTTGTGTTTCTGCACACGAGGCACCTTTCAGGCTTGCTCCTCATCACAGAACCTGTCTCCATCAAAATGCCCTGACTGCTGGGAGGACAAGGACTGATCTTTTCCATTTTTTTCCATGCCCACATCAGATCACAGAAGATGTAGCTCCAACTACCACAATCCACATAACCTTACCCTTGAGCCAGATTTGTCAAAGTCGACAATGGACTTCTAATAACAAGCCTATCTCTGTGGACAGATGGGCAGGAAGTCAAGCCTGAGACAATGACTTGCTGCCCTGCTATGCTAATTTGTTGGCTAATTCACAGGAGGTGGCAGCTGATGCCCTAATGATAACTTAGAGGCCAGTGGCAGCAGGAAAGTTTTCCAAAAATGGGTTTTATTACGAGGCTTTCTTGAGTTTGGCTATCCCCAAGCATTATGTCATTAGGAAAAACTGATGCCTCTCAACAGAGAAAAAGAAATCTGTTCCAAAGCAGAGGCTTTCTGAAAGCTATTAGCTGTCTCCCTGAAATCACAACATTGAGGCTTTCACAGCTCCAGCATCAACACATTGTAAAGAAGCATGAGGAGATGTTTGACTCTCTGCCTTCCCTATTACTCACTACTCTAGTAGCGAGAAGTGGGGGAGGAAAGAAAAGAGGACTTTTAAAAATCCATTCACACTTAATAAAGCAAAGCACAACCTTCATACTTAAGGCCGTGCCTCAAGTCACCAGCAAATTGGAGACTATATATCACTGCTCCTCCCAGGGTTGTGGGGTTGGATTATTTGAGTATGGAATAATCCCCAGTTTATGAAGCCAGATATCTTTTTTCAGCCTTTTCATCCTTCAGTGCATCCATTGTCTTGGCATTGTTCTGTCTTTCCTGCATTCTCACAGGGGCTGCCTGGCCTAGCCCAAGGCAGATCAGAAAGGTGGCTAGAAAGAGAGGGCTCAATTCCCTGCTTCACTCTGTGCCTGGAATCTGGTTTTCCCTTGGGTCCTGGCCATTGATCGCTGCATTTCTAGTCTTTGTGGCAGTCACCACTAAGAGAGAGGAGCTGTTTTAGTTCTGGATATTCTTTCATCAATACTTGAGACTCAGGTAATCAAGAATTAACTACAGCCAGGTGTGGTGGTACATGCCTCTAATCCCAGCACTTGGTAGGCTGAGGCAGAAGGATTGCCATAAGTTCAAGGCCAACCTGAAATGCATAGTAAGACCCTGTCTCAAAAAGAAAAAGAAAAAGAATCAACTACAAACCAGACTGAGTTGTGCATGCCTGTAATCCTAACTACTCAGCAGACGGAGGTAAGAAGATTGCAAGTACCAGGCCAGCTGGGCAACTTAATCAACAAGATCCTGTCTCAAAACAACAACAACGACCACAAAATTGAAAGGGCTGGGGATGTTGCTCAGTACTAGAGTGCTCCTAGGTTTGATCCCAGTACTACAAAAAAGCAAAATAAAAAAGTCAGTTACCCTAAGATGGCTGGTGAAGCTATGTCAATGCTATTTTGTGAAATACTACAGAGAAAATGGCCAGAAAGTTGAGTCCCCATGCTCCAACTCACGTTCATGGTTCCGTTGATCTCTGCCACCGATTCATCATCTGTAGGGAACTGATAGATCTGGACTCCGTTGCTGACAAGTTCGCTGGTGATTTTGATTTTGAACTTTGTTAGCTCGCTCTTAGAAATAGCATCTGATTTGGCAATGATGGGGATGATGTTTACCTAGGGGAAGAAGGAACAAAGTGGGACCACTGTTGGTAAATGGCACCTGATAGCAGCCTGTCTTGTCACTTCCTTCTTATCACTGGGACAAAATATCCAACACCCACAATTTAAAGGATGGGAAGTTTATTTTGGTTCATGGTTTCAATCCATGGTCCAAGACAGAAACAGGATGACAGAGGGCATGGTGGAGAAGGCATTCAACCTGTGCTGGCCAAGGAGCAGAGACGGAAGGGAGAAGCCTAAGAGGGAGATGATCCCTTCCAGGTCATGCACCTAGAAACCTGGTCCCCCTGACCAGACCCCATCTCCCAACAGCATATTCAGCTATGAACACACCAATGGACTAACCCACCAATGAGAATGGTGCCCTGTGATCCAATCACCTTCCTAATACAGGAGACTTTAGGGGAACATTTTAGATATAAATGAAAAACAGCATGTCCTAGGATTTCTACCACTGTCCAGTGGTCTAGGAGTGGCCACTTCTGCAGCTAAATAACCTGCTAATAATCAGTAATGAGTACTTACTATATGCTGGGCACTGAACTAAATACTTTATATGGATCAACATAATCTTGACAGTAACTTTTTCAGGAGTTCATCATTAGCACTCTTTCACCAGTTGAGGCATTGAGAGGTTAACTAAGTAACTTGTCCAAGGCCACAGAGCACAGAAATAACAGAACTGAGATTCAAATTCAAGTTTAGCCCTATTCCTAATTCCATGGTGCTATCCATGAGTCTCTACCGGTTCACAGCCAAGTTGATGAGCTGTGTTGTATCTTGGTGTCAAGGTCACTGCTGAGGTGTCTGCAGCAGAAAGGTGACGCCTGGCAATCTGCAGCTGACAAGGGGAGAGGTGACTGCTCCTTGCTAATGGTGAACCATTCCATCCATCCAGTGCAACTGTGCTGGGTCCAGCCAAGCATGCTATGGACTTGCAGGGGGAGTTCAGGGAAGGGAGGCACAGGTTGTGCCCAAGGAGGTCACACAGAGTCAGAGTCCGAGACAGAGACACAGACAGACAGACAGACAGACTGCTTGAGTCCTATTATGAATTTATAGGTAAAGAAAAGGGGTATGCTGCTACTTGGAAGACTGAAGTAGGAGCAGGAAGATTTTAAATGCATGGTCAGCCTGGGCAACTTAGAAAGATCCTGTCCCAAAATTTAAAAAAAAAATTAAAAGGGCTCCATAAACCAGGCAAAGTGGTGCTCAACTGTAAACCCAACACTTGGGAAACTGAAGCAGGAGGATTGCCATGACTTCAAGGCCAGCCGGGGCTACATAATGAGTTCAAGGCCAGGTTGGACTACATAGTGAGATCTTGTCTCGAAAAAATAAAGGAGGGTAGGAGCTGTGGATGTAGTTTATTACTCCATGAATTCAATCCTCAGCACTCACCTTAAAAGAAAATTAGGTATGAATGCCCAATTTCAGATGAAAAAGGCCACCCCAAGGTTTACCCCACTAGAACCCTGATCCTTGAAATCCCTCTAAGAAGGGACAAGGCTTTTACTGTCAGAGGTACATGGCTTTGTGAAGCGGAGCACCCTTTAAGCTCAGGTTCCCACACTGAGCACAGCCATTCCTGCTAGTAGACCCAAGTGGGGTAGTGTGAGCGGTGCTCAGGCACTGGGCTCTCAAGTAGGGAACTAGGCGCTCTAGACTAGGAAGAGAAGCCCTGTTCCTTCCTGCTTTGGCTTAGGAACGCCTCTGGGTACTGATGCGCCACGTGGGGCTTTAGGATAAAGTCAGAGAAAGATTGGGCCTTGGAACCACCTCCTTTGAATTCTCTGGAGGAGTATGAGGTGTCAACACTCTCGCCAAGGTGGAAAAACATGAAGTCAGTTCTCCTCGTTGCTTTTTGCCAAGCGCACTATAAATGTATATTAAAGCTGCTTACTTAATGCAGCCTACCCATCAGGCCACTAGCAACATGGCTCTCTGCTGTCCTATGCAGAGACATGCCAGACAGGGTGACATTTTAAGAGCAGTCTACTATTTCTGGGAACTGAGCTCAGTGCTGTGAAAAACGAAAAAAAAAAACCTATTCTGATTATAGCGAAAATTCAGTTTTTATAATGGATATGCTAACAAATGACTATATATAAATAAATATCAGATATTTGTAAAGTAAATAACATATCTTGGAGTCAGAGAGAGCTGGGACCAAATTTCAGATCCATTATGAATAGTCTGGCCTTAAGCAAGCTACTTGCCTCTATGGCCCTCTGTATTCTCATAGGAAAAAGGGGAATAATAATAATAGTACCCACCACACTGGCTTTTAAGAAGGATAAAATAAATTAATGCATACAAAGTGCTCATCACAGTGCCTGAGACATATGAAATGTTACAGAAAAAGGTGCTAGTAATTAGGCTTTTAAAAGAATCCCATGGTCAATTTGTACAGCATATCATCCTTTAATTTATCTAATTTAATTATTTATTATTTAATTTATCTAATTTAAATAATCCTTTAATCTGTCTAATTTATATATGGTATGAGATTTACATTTTTTAGTTTCTTTTAAAGCAGGATGTGCCTGGGCTGGGGATTTAGCTCAGCAGCATGAGCACCTGCCTTGCAAGAGCGCGGTCATGAGTTCAATCCACAGTACCAAAAAAAAAAAAAAAAAGCAGGATGTGCCTGATAGGAACAGATCTGGGTTCAAACCTAGATGCTGCCCAGCTAGCTACAGATAACAGGCATGTCACTGAACCTTTCAGTCTCAGTTTTCTCCCCTGTAAAATGGGGATCATAATAGTGCTTACCTCACAGGGGTGTGAGGATTCAATGAAATATTCTATGAGGTACCTAACTCAGTAGTGGTGTCTAATGAGAGTTTAACAGATGGTATCTGCTATTATGAAAATTAGCAATAACTTTCCAAATAAGGTTTGTAGATGCAATTTAAGAATAGTCCAGTTAATATCAGAACAGAAAACACAACTTTTCTATAGTCAAAGCCCACACCTTTGGAGCTGGCTGGCCATCTTGTGCGCATCCACCCTTATTTTCAAGAGGAATCAGTGCAGAAACTCATCTCAGGGAAAACCCACCCCCAGTACTGGGAAAGCAGATGACAAAGCATGTGACACAGGTACTTAGATCAACAACACTGCCTTTGGAGGGAGACAGGGAATGAGAAGAGAATGAGGATGCCATGAAACCACTCCTAGAATCCAACACCTATTGTGTATAAGACTCTACTAGTAAGTCCAGGCTGCCTGGTCTCCCACCACCTCCGACCCCACCTCCATACCTTACTGTCCAGCTTCTTCATCGTCACCAGGTCAAGAGACTTCAGGGAGTGCCCTGTGGGGGCAATGAAGTACAAGCAGGCATGGATTCGGGAGTCATGGTAGGTGTGCAGCACCCTCCGGATCTTCAGCTCCTCCTGCAAGTAGGCCTCAAACTGCGCATCAATGAATTCCACGATGGGCTTGTAGCTAGAGGGGATGGTGAGGAGATGGTTGGAGTCCTTGAAAAACCTGGACTGTGATACAGTCCCTTCTAGAAATGTAAAGTGCCTCCCACAATTTGACTCTCTTTCATCCAACTGGGTTTCTTCATTGACCCTCAGTGGGCTTCCAATTCTGTCAGCCAAGTCCACCTTCTTTGTCCCCATATGAGTCTCACTTGCACTCATCTGTGTACCTTCACACTGGAATACTCATTTCTCTCTGGTCAATCCAATCCTCCCCATCCCCAGGTCAGGACTCAGTTTAATACCAACCTCCTTCCTATAGCATTCCCTAATTATGCCAGAAACCTTCTGTGACACGGGAGCGTAAAGAAAACTATGCCCGGGTGTGGAGCACATGCCTGTAATCCCAGCACTCAGAAGGCTGAGGCAAGAGGATCATTTTGAGTTTAAGAGTAGCCTGGGTTACAAAGTGAGCTCAAGGCCAGCCTGAACTGCATAGCAAGACCCTGTCTCAAAAAGACCAAAAAAATTACATATATATATATATATATAAAAATATATATATTAAAGAAAACTATGATATAAATATAAAGACTTGTGTTAGATTGGGTCCTCCTGAAGGGCAGGGCCTGCTCAGGACACTTCCTATTCTCCATGGGGCCCTAAGGCAATGTGGAGCCCAAATGCAAGATCTGCCCTTGGGCTAATTTTCCTCCACTCTGGGGCTGTGTCCACTTCCTGTGTCATGCCTGCTCTGCCTTTGATGGAAGCTGGGTACACAAGACCTCTCCTTGACCCTGCTGGGGAATCTTGTCAGAACATTGTGGGGTCTTTGCTCATTCTCGCTAGGTTAAGTACCCCACTCAGTTCTCCTAAGGTCCACATATTTTTCAGGTTCTCATTTCCTCCATGGTCTTGGCTTTTATCATTTGTTTGTATATATATCTCCATCATGCTTGCATGCAATACCGGGGATAGAATCCATGGCCTCTGCACTGAGCTACATTCCCAGCCCTTCTGTTATTTTTTATTTTGAAACAGGGTCTTATTAATTCCCAGCCTCCCCCAGTGCTGGGATTACAGTTGTGCACCACTGTGCCTGGGCGAATTGTGACATTTAAATATAAGTATTCAGACAGTATTTGGTAAATATACCCCCCCATCTGCACACATACTCATGTGCACCAGTTTGCTGAGTCATCATGCACATCTTTCCCAGGTGGCTCCCAAGTCTCACGATGACTTCTTTACCAATGGTCAGCCCTTTGCTGCACTCTGGCCTGGGCCTCCCTGGGGAACTTCCATTTTCCCTGCCCTATCCAGTCTCCGCCTGGGCCATCCCTGCCGCCCCTCCAGCCTCTTTCTGCCCTAAGTAGGTCAGCTCAGCTTCCACTGCCTCTGTTCTTGCCTCCCCCATCCATCCGCTGCCTCTCCATCTGAGGGACTACCTCCCTTCAGGAAAGAAGAGGTTTGTCCCATGAGTCCAGAGCAGGGGGCTTGTCATATACCACTGCCAGAGGGGAATACGACCAAAGAAGAAGCTGGGCCCAACAAATGCCACCCACCTGCAGCAGCCCCATCCTGAGCATTTTTGAAAGAGCCCCCTGGTAGAGAAAGGGAAAACAGCATTTGAGAAAAGAATCACAGAATCCTAGATACTGAGAGCTGCACACAAATAAGAAATCCAGGTGCAGGAGCCTCAAAGAAAATCTAAAAATATAGTCCTTCCTTTCTTCTTTTGATTCCTCTGAGCCACCACTGTTCTGAAAGGTAACAGCATCAAAGGATCTCTTGGTTGCAAAGTCTTTAGAAGGTTCATGAAGAATTTGGGGGGGGGGTTGCAGCATCTCCTTGGCTTATCTGATTTTTGGACAAGAAGCTGGCTTGAATGATCTGATCTTGACACTGCTTCTTTTTTATTTTTTATTCATTATATAACTTTTCCCCTTTGTGTTTTTTTCTTTTGCAAAAGAGAACAGAAGAAAGAAGACAGTGGGTTTTTTTAGCTTCCCCCACCCTGAGTTTCCAGTATACCTTCTGCCCATCTCATTGCTGCCGCCTCTGGCTGTGACTCTGATGAGATGCACAAATCAGACCAGCCGGAGCAGCCAATCAGTCAAAAGAGATTTGCTTCCGGGAACCGGAAATGGGTGACTCATCTCTGTCTTAGTCATCTTTGGAACCTCAGTGTCTGGCCTGCTGTCTGGAATATATTAAGGGTTCTGCCAACCACTTTGTCTCCCAATCCTTGTCCCTGTGGCCCATCTCATGGTGGCTATCTCTGTCCCATACTCTGGCTCACTGGACTCCAATCCACAGCCTACAAAACCCTTACTTGCATCGGGCCAACTCCTCACCAACTGCTGCCTTACTGGAAGTGATACCTGACTGTTTTCAAAGGTACAGTGTTTCTCAACAGTGCACTACTATGTGTTCCACACTCAAGTTCCATGGGGAGCAGGAGTAGGCAGCTTTCTTCTGGCCCTTTCTTCCCTGGGTACTATGATCTCTTCCATCTCCAGCAAAAGCCTGCTCCAGTGGACTCTTCTCTCATCACCACTGCTAGTCTTTTTCCACTTAAAACCTGAGTTCTTAACCTGAGGTCCTCAGACTTCCAAGAGGTCGATGGATAGAATTCAGAGGCTCCAGGAGCTTAGGTAGAAAAAAATGCATCATAGTCACTGATCTTGGACTGAACTTCAGCAATTTCTTCAGCTACAACTATAGGTGATGATCTACAGGGATGTTTGTAGCATCTGTGATTTCACAGCCAACAGAAATCACTGATATTTTTGTTTCCTGTTGTAATCGTTGCAAATATCTCAATACTGCATTCATGTGCATGGCAACTTCCAAACTCTGATAACTTTTAAGCCTGCATAAAAACACTGTTACTTCAGGAATTAAAAGAGAAGCACATGGATTATTAAATCATGATATTTCAATAATTTGCTAACTGGATTTTTGGTAAAAATCATTATATTTGGGCATTTAAAACTATTATTTTAAAAATAAACCTAGAGGGCTGGGGGTTTAGCTCAGTGGCTTAAGCGCCTGCCTGGCAAGCGCAAGGTCATGAGTTTGATCCCCGGTACCAAAAAAAAATAAAATAAAATAAAATAAATAAATAAATAAATAAACCTATAGGCCACACTAGATTGCTAAAGGGGCCAATGGCACAAAGCAACCTCTGGTCTAGACAATTTTTTTCCTTGTAGTACTGGTGACTGAATGCAGGGCCTTCACACTGGGCTATACCTCCAGCCCTTTGGTGTGTTTTTTTTTTTTTGAGACAGAGTCTCACAAAGTCAGTAAGTTGCCCAGGTTGGGGTGAATACTTGGAATCCTCCTGTCTCAGCCTCCCATCATGTTAGAATTAAACATGTTTGCTACCACGCCTGGCTTAGATAACACTTCTTCATTTCTTCATGTTTAAATACTTTCTTATTACATGTACTATGAAGATAGTAAAATATAATAGTAGGATAAAAGTGATTGGGGTTCAGCTACTTTAAATCAGTGATTAGGTGAAGTTTCTCAGAGGACATGATATTTGAGCTGTAAGGTTGTAAATGAAACAGCCAAACAAGTTGGGGGAGGGTGATAATGCCTGTAATTCCAGCACTCTGGGAGGCTGAGGCAGATAGACTGCAAATTCAAGGCCAGCCTGAGGAATTTAGCAATTTAGTGAGACCCTCTATTAAAAGTAAAAATTAAAAAGGGGTTAGGGATGTAGCTTAGTGCAAAGGCCCTGGGTTTAATTCCCAGTACCAGAGATTATCTATGAGGAGAGCATTTCAAGGTGATTGCATAACAAATAAAGTAATGATCCTGAAGCAAAAGGCAGCTTGACAAGTTTGAACAACAGGAAGGAGGCCAGGGAGCTGCGATTTAGTGAATAAAGAAGAAGGATAAACTATAATAGCCAAAGAATAGAAACAGCTCAAATGCCCATCAACTAAGGACTAGATAATGAAAATATGCACCATCCATACAGAGGTATGTCCTCAGGCATAAAAAAGGCAATTCTGATACATGCTGCCACATGGATGAGGTCTAAAAGCATCACAATAAGTGAAAGAACCTGGACAAAAATACTGTATGGAGCATCTTCTATGAGGTACCTAGAAAGTAAGACTTACAGAGACAAATAGAAGATTAGTGGTGGCCAGGGTCTTAGGGGAGAGGGAAGTGGGGAGTTTTTGTTTAATGAGCTTCCTTTCAGGGTGACAGGAATATTCTGGAACTAGATGGAAGTAGAGCTGGTACAAAAGATAGTGGTGGAGACTGCCAATGTATTATATGCCACTGGACTGCACACTTTAAGTAATTAATTTTGTTATGTGAATTTCACCTCAACAAAAACAAAAAGAATAACAACAGATGAAACAAGTAAGGTAGCAAGAGCTAGATAATGGAGGGCTTTATGGGTAGGGCAAATGAAGGGAGTTTTTCAATGTGAATGGAATCTTCTCTTCTGTAGTACTTTCTGCTTGGTCACTGTTGGTTCATAAGAAGTCTATGGTTTTCTGGATGTTTATTTGGAAATTGATCACTTTACTCAACTATTTGTCAGAAGTGTCTTTGAGCTGATTACTGTGGTCTCCTTTATTTGCTATGGTTTGGATCTGTACTGTCCCTCAAATGCCTATGTGCTAAAGGCTAGCTCACCAACCTGTGGCACTACTGAGAGGTGGCGTGGCCTTTAGGAGGCAGAGCCCAGTGGAAGGAAGATAGGTCATGTTCCTAGAGTCCTCTTCCTTCTAAACCATTCCTCTGTGCCCTCTGAAATCCTTGCACCATTGACAAACAAAATTGTCCTTGGGCCAGCAGCACCCACATTGCATGAATGCTAGTTAGAAATGTAGAATCTTGAGTCATGAACTCAGATCTACAGGATCAGAATCTGCATTTTATCAAGAGCCTCAATGGCTGGAATGTACATTAAAGTTTGAGAAGGGCTGGCCTATGTCATCTGCCTTTTCACAGAATGCACCTGCCTCTTCACGCTTTCAGAAAACTCATTCTTATGTCATAGATAGCAGCCATGGTCAGTGCAGGCTTCTCATTCTCCCAATACCTGTGCACCCTAAGGTTGGGAGCAATAAGAATGCTCATAGCTCCTCAGTGCTCCACTAGACTATGACTCGCCACCTCAGTCTAAAAACCTTTCTGCATCAGAAACCTACCTCATCTCCTTCCGGCAGCACTGGACTCAATCTCTCTCCCCATTCTGGGTAACCACAATATGCCTGAGGACAACCTGTCAAGTTCTGTTTCTTTCTTCCTTGATTACATCAACCTTTTATACCTTTCAACTCCCTCCATTTCAGCTATTTTCCTGCCTTATCATTAGCCAGACAGCTCTACACAAGAAATCCCAGTCCAATATTCTCTGACCACAACTGCACATGTTTTCTGCTCTTGTGTATCTTCAACCCTCCCAAATTAATCTTTCACTCCATAGAATCCTCTAAAACCTTGCCCCTTCCACTATCTCTCAGGACAGCTGCAGTGTCCTTGTCTAATTTCTCTCTACCTAAACTGAATCCCATGATTGAGTACATTATGGCTTAGATCTAAAATAGCCCCCCACTCCAGACTCTCACATTTTGAATCGAGGTTGGGTTGGAAGGGCCAGGTCAACTTGGAAGAGTATATTCTTGTCCCTGGCTCCTCCTCTACTTTCCTGTGCCATGTGGTGAGCAGTTTTCCTCCACCATGCCATTCTGGTATGCAGTTTCTGCCTTGGAGCCAGCTGACCATGAACTGGACCCACTGAAATCATGAGCCAAAATAACCGACTCCTCCCTGAAGTTGTGGATGTTGGATATTTTGTGCCAGGAACACTAAAGTGACTAATACAAATAATCTGAGCTGGTATTTTTTTGTTTTTTAGTACTAGTACTAGTGCTTGGACCAAGGCCTCAAACATGCTAAGCAAACACTCTATCACTGAGCTACATTCCCAGCATTTTTTTTTTGACACAGGGTTCACTAAGTTGCCCAGGTTGGCCTCATGTGATCTTCCTACCTAGTTTCCCAAGTAGCTGGGATTATAGGCATCTGTCACTGTGCTCTTTTGAGGAGAGGGGTGCTAGGGAATGAATAACCCTGGGCCTTGTGCTCGATCACTGAGCCTCATCTCCAGTTGTTTATTGTTTTTGTTTTGTTTTTGATGCAGTCTTGTGATGTTGTCCCAACTCCTAGGCTCAACCCATCCTGCTGCCTCAGGTGTCTGAGTAGCTGGGATTACAGAGAAGCACCACCATGCCATCTCTTATTAACACATTTATCTCCATTCCACTCCTGCCCTTCCACCCTATTTGACTAATATAATTGTTACCCTGAATACATTTTAGGACTTGTTTTCTTGCTCTTATACCACTGCTACTGATGATGGTTAGAAACAATCACAAAATTATAGGTCTTGACATCATTTCAGATTTATGGCCTCAACCACATATGGGCCTCTAGAGCAACAGTACAACCCCTTTACTTGGACTTCATTGGCTCTTCCTACTGCCTTCACTGACTGTTCCAAACTATCACCTGTTCTGCAAGCTCCAAAATTTTCATGACCCCTTTTCTCCACTTTACCAACAAACAAGCCACCACACTCACACTACCTCAACTTCCTGTCTCACCTCTGTTCTCTACAAAAAAACCCACCACTCCCTGCCTCCTAGTCTCTGAGGATGAAATAGTCTCATCCAGTTCAAGGCTTGTTGTCCCTGTGCACTTGATGTCATCCCTTTAGGCTCCTTGGGATCATCGCTTAGTTACTACCACCTCACTTCCTAGTGACTCTTTTCCTTCAGCCTGTAAACTTCTGTATGTCTTCCCTCCTCATAAAATAACTCTCCTCAACCTAATCCTCCCAAATGACCCACCCAAGTGTCCCAAGTACTTGCTATGTCTTTGCTTCCTTGATGGCTCATGTTTGTCTTCTGGACCTAGTATGGGGTCTGGTGTATAATTGGTGCCTAATAGATATTTCTTAAAGGAATAATCTACTCAATTTTTCAAAACGTTTTCATTCTCTCCAACACATTACAGACTGTTTTCTACCCACAACAGCATACTAACATATCAGATCAGTATTTTTGGTATTGAATGATAAAAACTTACAGGTATTATCTTTATTTTTCCACCAATGTTTATTTCTTTTCAACAAATACGTACTAAAGTTCTACAATATGTCATTTAGCTAAATTCTGCAAGACTTCAAGACCTAGCACAGCTGTTCCTAACCATCTGCTTTCAGCCACCTCTGCCCTATTCTATTACCACCAAGCTTGGCCAATTGCTGCCCTTCCTATTCCTACAGTTCCCCTCCACAGACCTCTGTCACTGCACTTATCACATTATGAAGAATCTGTATACATATTGGTCCCTTTCACTAAGCTATAAGCTCCTTATCTAAAGATTGCCTTATTTGCTAGTGTCTCTGGGCACCTCACATTGCACTTAGCACAAAGTAGACATTTAGGTAGTTGATAAACTGAACTAGGCCCCACACCACCTTAGTTACTAAGTCTTACTGATTTTCTTTTCAAATGTGTCCCCTCCTGTCTCTTCTGGAAACTTTGTTTCCTGTTTAAACCCTCATCATCTCTCCTTATCCTTAAGAATTGCCTCGACCTCCTTGTCTCCTTCACACTACCTAATCTCTTTTTCCCAGCTCAGACAAGCTGTCTAAGTCAGTGGTCTAATGCTTACTTTATCAGCTTCTTTTTCTAAAACTTCATTCTTTTACATCTATATTTAATTATGCAAGCAACACATGTACATATTCTCCGTGCCTCAGAGGTGATCTGTTTTCAGTCTGCTGATTATCATTCCTCATTTTTTCTATGTATTTACATATAGAAATAGAGAGAAGTGTTTGTTGCTTTACTGGGCAAAGGGGACAGACTTACACAAATGGCACTGTGGTCTGTATGTCATTGTGTAACTTCTTTTCTTCACATAACAATACAATTTGGTGCTCTATCCAAATGAGCCCATATGAATCTACCTCATTCTTTTAATCTTCCAAATATAATTCCATGGTATAGTTGTATCACAGTTAATTTCATTGTTAATTGATGGAAATTCTCATTAAATTTTTTTATTCAATAGCCAATGCTGCAATAAATATCCTTTCTGTATGCTTCTCACGACCATGTGCAATTGTTTCTCTAGGCTGTATATTTTAAAATGGAACTGCTGGGTCATGAATCATTCTCATTTAAAATTATAAGAGATGCTGCCAAATTTGCCCTCCTGAAACAATCTGTATCAATTTACACTCCCACCAACATGAATGAAATTACCCTGTGTTAGTGGATATAATGCCATCTTTTATTTTTGCAAATATGATGGACAGAAAATATTTCACTGTTTCATTTTGCATTTCCCTTAATCATCGAGGAAACTGAGCATCATTTCATATGTTGATTGGTCATTTGTATTTCCCTTTTGTCAATTATGTTTATTTCTCAATGCATTACAGAGGCTCTTTATACACTTTAGAAAAATCCTTTGTCTGTTACATAGGTTGCATATATTTTTGCCCCATCTGTAGCTTATGTTTACTTTTGTTTATGATATCTTTCAATATATGAGTATTTTTATTTTAATGAATTTAAATGTTACTCTTTTCTTTTATAACTTGGATTTTGGCTCATGGGTAGAAAAGCCTTCTCTGGCCCTAAAGTTATAAAAATATTCTCCAACATTTCCTCCTTATATTTTTAGAATTTGTTTTTAGTCCAACAGGAATCTATTTTGGGGAGTGGTATTTGTGTGAGAGGGTCTCATTTTACTTTTTTCCTAAATGGATGGCCTATTTTCCCAGCATCATTTCTTAAATAGTTCATTCTTTTCCTGCTGACTTACATATACTAAATTTCCAAGTAAACACGAATCTGATAGACTCACTTTTTTGTTCTAGTGCTCTTTCTGAGATTTTGATGCTTTTATATCCTTGGCTTTCATTTACACAACAATTATGGCAATCTAGGCTCTACTCACAATTCCCCTGGAATTATTCCTAAATCTATTAATGACTTTCATGTTACCAAACTCAAAGGCTATTCTTAGGTTCTCATTTTCCTGGATGCTATTTATCATTTCTTCTCATATACTAGATGATACAACTCTTCTTCATTCTTGTATCAATAAAAGCTATGGTTATAACAATACCTTCTATTTATTGGGTACTTACTCTCCATGTGAGGCATTGTTTAAGCATTTCATATGCCATATGTATCAAGTGTGCTTTACCACAGCCCTCTACAGCAAGGATTATTATAATCATTGTGTTCATTTTCCAGGTAACTTGAAAACTGAGCCACAGAATAGTTAAGTACCTCCCTTATGGTTCTAGGGCTACTAAATGGCAAGATGAGATTTGAACCCAGGTCTGTCTGAGACCAAAGCCTAAGTCCCTAGTCACTTCCTTCTCCAGACTGTGTTTCATAGTCACCCCCTTAGGTTCCATTTTTCCCAGAATTCTTGAAGGTAGCTTTCCACAAGGCCCAGTCTGAGTTGCTGCTCTTCCTGGTTGAAGCACGTGCCCTGGATAAAGCAGGGCATTCTGACACCCTCGCTCAATGCAGCTGCGCTGCTCTATGTGTGCTTAAGTAGCCCTGGTAGCATGTAGAGACCACTGCTTTATATTACAGTTCCCTGCAGCTTTCAACACCCCTGCTGCCCAGACTAGTTTCCAGGAAGCTTCTCATTTCCACTTACTAGAGTTTGTTATTTTATATTTTAGGAATAAGTATCATGTTTGTAATCAGGAAAAAATAAGAAATTTAAAAAATATAATAGGAATACATTAGCCTCTAGGGGCAGTATTTATTCAGTCCTTCTAAATCATAATTATTAAGGTGTTGCCCATTGTTAGTTATGTTCAATGTATGTGACTGAAAGAACTGTGCAAAATTTAATTGAGGAGTTACTGAAAAATCTGTAGCTGAGATTAACCATTCAGATTGTGATCAAACTAGCCCTTTTCCCAGGCCCTAATTCATTCTCAATCAAGTAAGATTAGCACAATACACAAGCCTATATAAAAACAGAAGTGTCTTTCTTCTAGAATTTCACATGGAAAACAATTCAATTCATTATTTAGAAGCTACATCTATTTAGTCATTGTAAAGATGGGCGTATAACTGCTGCAGCTTTAACGGAGAAATAGCAGAACTGGAGATTCAGTCCATCTGAGAAGTAAGAGACTCCTTAAGGGGTAAGCAGACAATGATGCATGGTCCTTTCTAAGATGGGCGAGTGTGGTACCCATGTGACTTTGAGTTAAATTCAGAGAGTGCCTGACCTGCACCCCTTCCCAGACCCCAGCCCTCACTGCAGCCTCATCTCTCAGCTTCACTCCACCTCTCACTCTCAAAAGTTTGCATTTTCAAACTTCACGTGTCTCCCATCTCTCCCACTCAGTCCCTTTCAGGACACTAGCCTCAATCTGCTGGCTTCACATACCAAAGTTTTTGTCTTCAGTCCACTCTGCTGATTCCTAAATAATCTTAACTGTGTCTAGCGTTGGAACATATCTCTACCTTCGTAACCCAAAGCTGTATTTCTCATTTAGACCCTCTTCAGACCTCCAATCTGTCTACTTAGCTGCCTACCACTGAAAGCCATCTTCGCTGCTGATATTCCAGAGACAGCTGGACCGCAACATGTCCAAACAGAGGTTATCATCTTAAAATGTGGTTCTTAACTCATGGGAGGCCACTACCATTTGTCCACTCTCCAAAGTCAGAAATTCAGGCCTCATTCTAGATTATTCTTTTGCCTTTACAATTACAATTCCAGTATCTATTAAGACCTAGTGGCTTTACCTTCTCGATAGTTATCAAATCTCTCTCTTCTATATCAGCAGCTACTTTACCTCTTGCCTCAATCTAATTGGTCCAATAGTTTCTCCACTGAGCTTCTTGCTGGTATAGTGTATTTTAATGCCATACCATAGGACATTATTCAAAGGACAATCAGACCACACCATTGAATCTCTTAAAATCGTTCAGTGGCTTCATATCTGCATATTTGATAAATGACTCCAGGCTCTGGCTCCCACTCCAGGCTCACACCCCCTGACTTTTCCCTTAGCTCATTCCAGTCACTGGCCCGGAGGCAAATCCAGGTTTTATAGAGTCTGGGAGGGTCCAGAGGGACCTCCAAGAAAAATAATACAAACTTATGAATAAAAATGAGTTACAGGATCTTGGAAGGGGCCTATGCACATGACAGCCTTAAGTTTCATCAGCTTCTCAGTAACTCTGCCTCTGAATAGCAAAAAAAGGGCAATCTGCAGTTCCTTATAGCAGGCCACATTCTACCACGCCACTGTGCCCTAGTATAAACAGTCACCTCCTGTCCCCCATCTGTTGGCAAAGTAGTTGTCCTTTAAGATTCAGCTCGGGGGGCACATGCTCCATCACAGCTTCCCTGACCTTCCCACAGGGGACTGTTTTCTTATTTGTAGTCTCATTGTAACTGTCCTTTACCTCCTCACACTTTGTCCTTCACAGAACATACCACTGTGGAAATTATTTGCTTAAAACAAATCTTGCACATTAAGTGCCTCAAGGACAGAGACTAAGGGCAGAGACTAGAATGTCAGAGCCTGGCAGCTCCTGGCACAAGACAGACACTGCAAAAGTGTTTGCTGAATGGAACTGAGACCCTACCTAGGTGTACTAAAAAACGTCTCTTTTGGAAAAGTGGATGAAATAAAACAGTTGCTATAAACAGGGATCCTGGGCAGGGATGGTGCCTGTGAGGGACCTGCTGCCTGCCCATACCATTCTGGGGGGACACCCCGGGCCCCAGCATCTGTGCTTCTTCTAAGACCTCACACAAAACTCCTCCCTATGCCCCTCCACCCGTCCTACCCCACTGCCTTCTTTACCTGTCCTCCTTGTTGATCTGGTCCCCAAAGCCCACCGTGCTAACAATCGTGAGCTTCAGCCCCACGTTGCTCTCTTGGAGGTCATAGGTATTGGACCGGAGCTGGACGCCTGGCTGTGTGTGGGTGGCTGGCTCCCCCTCGAACTTGGTGTTGAACAGGGTATCCATGAGGGTGGACTTGCCCAAACCTGTCTCTCCTGAAAAGCAAAAGGATAAATTAGGGTCCAGGTACACTGTGACCATGCAGCTATCATACGTCATGATTCAGATGTGTACCTACCAACAGGGGAAAGGTATATAATAAAATACTAAGTGAAAAGCGCAGCACACATGACGTGATCTTGTTTAAATGAAAACTATCAAAAGATAACACAATAACATATAAATATAGTCATCTCACAATAATGGAACTGGAATAAAAACATTTTACTCTTTGAATTTTTCCTGTTATTTGACAGTTTCACCTAAAGCATGCATTGCTTTTATAGTCAGAAAAAGAAATTATGTTACAGGCAATGATGGAGAGATATAATTATTCCTATAAAAAGCTAGAAGGAAACAAAACACTCTTAACAATGGTTATCACTGAGTGGTGGGACTATACATGGTTTTCAATTCTTTTCTGTGTTTTCCAAATTTTTAAGTATGTAGATCATATATAGCTTTTAAAAAGATATAGAGCTTTTGTAATAAAATTTAAAGGCTACTTTAAAATTTTAGAAACATTAATGTCTTGTCAAACAAATAACCTCCATTCCCAGTCGTCCTATTCCCCACGCCACCCCCACTCCAGGCAGGCACAAACAGCACTCAATAGCTATCCTGGATGTGTCCCCCAGTGGGGAGACTGTGTGGACCCTAGGTGTCCCCGTTGTATATACTAGAAGGGAGACTAGATAGGCCCTAGGCTTCTCTCAGCCCAACTGAACTTTCAGTGAGACCATTTTTAGTAATGGGGAAGCAAATTAACAAGCAACAAATTACTATTCTCCTTAAATTTTAAACAAACTAGCCATTTGTTTGTTTAACTCATAGGCTGCAGGATACTAATAAATTAAACTGTTGGAATTTCAAAAGTCTTGAATTTCATGCTAGAGAGGTGGATGGGGGAGGTTGTGGAGGACTCCTAAAGGTTTGGGGAAGTTGTTCCTTTGAGACCAGGGAATAGCAAGCCACTGCCTGGAGCAAGGAGTCTTCAGGGAATGAAACATCACAAGAATTCATGAATTAGAGCAAAGTTGCTATCATGGTAGCAAGGCAGGAATCTGATATGAAACTACAAACTGGGCTGGGCACTAAAACCATTTACAATCTCCATGAATAGACTATATGTGCGTGCGCACGCACACACACATACACACTGTACCCCAAGTGATTCAGGAATGCCAGGAATAAAAGTCATTAATTAAAGATCCTGGGCTACCTTTTGAATGCATAAGGCTACTCTATTATTTTGCTAATACTATCCCTTTCTTACCCACCCAATTGTCCAATCCCGGGGAAGTGAGCTTTGACTTCTCTTCCCATTTGGAGTAGGTTTACACTGGACAAATCCTGTCCCTTGGGACTAACAGTACTTACTTGCAAGGCATTCCAGAGCTTGGGTTAGAGCTGCATGCCTGGAAACCAAAATTGTTCTACCTCCCCTCCACCCACTGGGCGTGTCTAGTTTGGGGCCTCTTTTATCCTGAATAATGAGCTATGAATGCAAGAGGTGCTTTTAAAACTATGATGAGATCTTTTTATGTGTGGAGAAGGAAGAGACAGAGATACCTAGAGATAGTGACCAAAAACATTCAGTTCTACCTGGCTACTGAATCTCCTGGCCCTATTTCATAGCCAGCTGTAACATAGTGGATTGGCAGGGTATGCAGACATGGTTCCTCAGACAAATCATATTTCCAGGCAGGGTCTGCTATAGCTATTAGCAGCAAGACTCCAGAAAAAGGCTCCTGGGTCTTTCCAACAGGAGGTGACAGACTGGGGCAAGCAGCTGAAGATATTTCCACCCCACCCCACCCCACCCCACCCAAGGTAAGGGTATATCTCAATTACAAATGGGGTCAGCATCTCTGAAGTTGGGAACATGAGAGGCACTGAGGTTTAAACTCCTTTGTATATGCTCAACAGATTTTCCAGATTTTCCACATACCCACCCCTCTTTTCCCTAAGATCTTTGCTCAATTTCCTGTGGCTCTGGGAGAGGGGCAGCCTGGTTGGCTCCCTGTCCTAAGAATTCCCTGAGAATCGCCCTATACTCCAAAGTGCCCAACACCAGCTTTGCACAGAAGGCCTCAGGAGCACACTGCAGAGGGAGGGACCCACCCTGTTTGCACAGCTGGAGAAATGGGGACTGGACTGGGCAGGGCAGGCCAGGCAGCAGGGCAGGCCAGGCAACAGGGCAGGCCAGCAGGGAAAATGACCACCCAGATGCTTGTCAGCACAGAAGGACTGTGGAGATTATGCGGCAAATACTGAAGGTCTGGAAGAAAAGAACTTGCGGCTGTCCAGGGAATCATAATACATGCAGATTGGAAGAGAGCAGAAAATCAAGCCAGCTCTTTCTATGGTTATGGAGTGCTCCAACCCCAGGTCACCATCTGTGTGGAGCCTGGGGACAAAGGGAGGCTCTCTCTCAAATGGTTGGCCCACACCAAGCCTAGGCCTAGGATGCTGTCCCCTCCCATGGCTACCCTAGGCCTAGCACACATGGTCTTAAAACTAAGGGGTTAGGTCAGCAGATCCCATGCCCCTGAAGGAGGTGGGGACTTGGCAGTTAGGTTCCAGCCGGAAACCTAAGAGATCCCCAGAGGTCTATTTCTCTCTTCTCCTCCCCAGCTCTTCCAGAGCATCTCATAGTGGGCAGCAGGCTTTCTTTGTCTTTTATAAACTTTTGTTTTGTTTTGAGACAGGATCTTACTGTGTAGCCCAAGTTGGCCTCAAACTCACAATCCTTCTGCCTCCACCTCCTGAGTGCTGGATTACAGGTGTGGTGCCAGGATACCCAGCTTCTTGCCTCTTTTAATCATACTGTACCATCCAAGAGTATTTCATCTCACCTTGTTTTATGTAGCTAGTATCTTAGAAACAACAGTTTTTTAAAATATACCATTTCAAACTATATTCACTGGAACAGTCTGATATTGACCTCCTAACCCAGGCTTAAAAAACCACTGAGCTAAAGCAAAATTTAGCACTTTTCCTTATTTACTGTTAATACCCACATCCTCTAGCATCCCATGCAGTTGAATCCTTGCAAGTTATAAAATGAAGACTCCAAACCAGGTTATATCACTAAATTACTGTGTGACCAAAGCTGAGACCTTTCCCCTCTCTGGGTCTCAGTTTATTTTCCTATAAAAGGACAAGGTGGGGGTGAGAACAATAGCTATGGTTTATGGTGAGTTTATACCAGGCATCACTGTAAGGAAATATATATATTTTCTTTCCATGGTGCTAGAAATAGAACCCAAAACCTCACACATACAAGGCAAGCACTCTAGTATAGCACTGCAACACTGCCCCCATATATTTTCTTATTTATTCCTCACGACAAGCCAATGGTAGATCCCACTTTTTTGGCAGCACAGGGGCTGGAACCCAGTGTTTCACACATGCTAAGCAAGTGCTCTATCACTGAACTACACTTCTGGCCCATAGATACTACAATCTATCCATGAATTATAGCTGGGTCCAAAGCCACATACTAGCTGT